>JACXGM010037894.1:0-10975 GCA_016801145.1 Umbra pygmaea
TGTGTGTGTGTGTGTGTGTGTGTGTGTGTGTGTGTGTGTGTGTGTGTGTGTGTGTGTGTGTGTGTGTGTGTGTGTGTGTGTGTGTGTGTGTGTGTGTGTGTGTGTGTGTGTGTGTGTGTGTGTGTGTGTGTGTGTGTGTGTGTGTGTGTGTGTGTGTGTGTGTGTGTGTGTGTGTGTGTGTGTGTGTGTGTGTGTGGTGCTTTATGTAAGTTTAAGATTTCTCCACAGCATGGTTTGATGCAGGACGAGAGCGTGATCTCTACTGTAGACCCCCAGATGTCGTCCAACCCAGCTGATTGAGAGGTTCCCCCTGAGAAGAACACCAGTGTTGACCGAGCAACCGGCACTCTATCCTGAAGGAAGGCCCAATGTCAGTAGACAACCCTGAAGCATCACGTTCTTAGTGGACAGGTGGTGATGCTTCGTCTCCATGCCGATAATCCTGGTTAATGGAAGTGGTGATGGAGGAGAGAGATGATAGACTGACGCATCACTTGCACGGAGAACAAAGGAAGTCCCCTCGGGAGACATTGCAGCCGCTTACAGCGATCGAATCCTAGGGGTTATATCGTTAATGACTGATTAATCACTGATTAACTACACACTCCAAAATGGCAGCCTGAATCCGATCTAAGTGCGTTTGATCCATTGATCAATAACTGAGCAAAGTGACAGCATCACACTCAAGGCCAGCGCTGCATGGAAATACAGTATTGCAAACAGGCACAGCAGACATACAGCCAGGTGTATACAGCCGCAATTGGCTTCATATAATGAGCAACACACAAAACAGACGTACACCGAATTTTGTTTTTTTAAGATGTAATTTGAGCTGCGTGTAGTTGTAACTATTCTGTTGAAGAACCCATGCTTACTTTAAATGACAACCTGGAAAAGATGCACAAAGCCATGTAATAAAATGAAATACATAAATTCAAATTAACAAAAAAATATAAAATAAAAAGCTATTGAGTTTGAACTAACAATACGCTAAACACTGCCTCCGCAGCCTGCAGGCTATAAACTGTTTTTTAATATGTGTTTTAAATAAAGAAAACACTGTCAAGAGAGAAAGTGAGTCCTTGAGCGACTCTCACCACACCTCTGAGACCTCAATTTTGAACAGCAAACACCTTCATTGGGTACTTTAAACATCCCTTAAATGTCAGGTGATAACATTTGTTTGTGACTTCCTTGCTAAAACTAACACCTGTCTGGGGAAAATGTGATTAGCAGAGTGTGTAAAGACACAAATTCTCTATAGAAATAATAATAATCTTGAGGACATCACGGAAAGCCATTTTGTCATTTACTGTATGTTTTTATCTTTCCGTCATTGCTTGTTTGATTTAACCTGGCTGTGTTAGCGTTTTTTAGACCCAAGCAGGGATTCAAATACCATGACCTTTCTGGCAGCGCCCTGAACAAGAATAAAACCAGACCGAATCTTTTTGTCAGGTGGCTTCTGGCACAGCTCTCCAGTGAGACAGAGGACTTTACATCAGACACCTCATAGAGACACACAATGAGATGCACCAAATGAAATATGTGAAGACTGTGCAAACACACTGAGCTTGAAACAAGAGCCCAACGCTCTGGGCAAAAATGCCATGCATTACACAAACGTTCTCCAAAGAATGCTGACTCTCAAACACAAAGCAACGCAAACATACTTTATAGTCTCAATGATTGGTACATGAACTTTTTTTTTTTTCATTTGATGTTATTTGTTTTTACGTTCAATGAAATAATTGCATAACAATAATTTATCTATCACATTGGAGCTTTCTCAAATGCAGTGAAATATGCTCTGAATCATGTCAATATCAAAAGTACTGGGAGTTTTATTGCCAAATGTTTTCTTTCAAAGTATTGGCATCTCTGCATATTATAAGAGTGGTCAGTTTTAACTGATGATTAGTATGAAAGCAAACAGAAGAGGAGAAGCAGGCCCAACATGCTCTGTGATTGGCTGGAGTAATGATGAGAAGAGCACCAATCAGCAAGAGGTCAGTCAGACATTCATAGAGCCATTTCAACCAAGCTGCTATCACAGAGGCCTACGGTAATATATGTGGATTGGCCCAATTTAATTAACATGCTAGAAATGATAGTACATTGTAATAATAATAGCTTTCTCATGTCATTTTACCTTATCATTAATGAGGGGAGATTAAAGGGCATTGGAATATGTAGTTTTTTCTTCACTCAAATCAATTTAATTCCAGTATAAGTAGTAACACAGTTATCTCTGCCCTATGCAGGTGAAAGAGCTCCTGTCCAGCAATGGCTGAAAGCTGAGGTTTCTAACAGCTGACCTTTTAAATCCGCTTGCTCGTTGCTCTGACAATCTTGCTCCACAATTTCACCGCTAATTAAGCCGACGGTGTCGTGGATTTGACTCGATGCATCACTCCTGGTGTGCCGTAACGGGCGATTAATTTCTGACTCTGCTGGTGATAGTACATTTGCCCACCGGTAACCAGTGCCTGGCGCACACAACTGCTTATCTGGCGGAAGAGGAATCTGAAGACAAGTTGGGGGGATGACGGGAGAAAAGAAACAGTTATAATTAAAAAGAAATCTGTAGGAAATTAAACGCTGATAGATAAGGTCAACACAAGAGCCTATGAAAACACCGGCTTAATGAAAAGTAAACACAGAGGATGGAGACAGCCATTATGGAAACCAACACACGCATCCAGTTACAGCTCGAGCAGGCAGCCATGGCTTGCTTACAGTGATTAGATTTTCCTTGTTATTTGTTAAAGAGCTCTCTTGAGAAGACACCGATAAAAGTCCAGCCTTGCTCTTTCTACTTTACCCCTCATGGTCTTCAAATAGGCAGGTAAGGTTCCATTGCTACACAATAACCACTCTTCTGTATCCTAGAAATCTAGACGCACCCTAGCGACAGCAAATATAATTTGCAGTTTGACTTTCGAGCTGGAAAAAACAAATTCTGGTCAGGCCAATCACAACATGTATAGAGTCGGTGGGCGGGCTTAACGTACTTACGGGAAAACAAATAAAATGGTTGCTGCTGCTGGCGAACAGCAGTCTTTCGAATCGGCTAGACCGCGACTCAGGTAGACTTGGAGTTAATCTTTTCTTTGAGAAAATAACAAAGAACAAAACTGAAGTCATTCCTACAAAAGGAAGATGTGTTTTGCCAACCGGACACTTCGTTGCTCTGGTTGGTTGTAGCGCTATCCTATTGTGTGCATGGGGAATTTGATAGACAACCGTTTATCCCGGCCCTCGGATTGAGCACTGCCAATGGTGAGTTCCCAGACCCAACATCTTGATGTGGGTCTCGCTTGCCAGGCTAACTCTTATGGTCTGTAAACCCGAATAGTAAGCAGAACTCAAAAAAATTAAGGCAACTGATTACTTCAAAATTTTAGAGTTCATAAAGTTATTCAATTGAGTTCAGAATACTTAAAATACCTTCAAACATTTTAGGTGACGTTTTTCATTTTGAGGTTATGAAACTTAAACATTTCAATTTAGTATAATATTTTGGGCAGCTTTACGAACAAAATACTGTCCATAAATAGATTCAGAGTGACTTCCCTTAATCAGTGTGATGTTTTTCTGAGTCTCTCTTTGTACATTTTGTTAGGAAATATTGTGAAAAAAGTTAAATGATGGTAAAATGAAGTGACTGTTAATTTCATGAACTCTAAAACTTTGAGGAAATCAGTTGCCTTAATTTTTTTGAGTTCTGCTTACTATTCGGGTTTACAGTGTGCCTTCCCATCTCCATGCATCCTTCTGTCTTGCTGACTGTCTCTTTCCTTTGAATCCTGAAGATCTTCTTCAACATGAGTCTCCTCTCTTGTTCCCCAATGAACAAGGGGAACAAGGGGAATATCAGCTAAACAGACATAAAAGGGGACCAGTTGTTGAAACGTTCATACATCTGACAGAGTTGTGTTGCTAGCATTGGAGAATAAATAGCTCCTTATGACTTAGACAGCACAGCCAAGGTGAATGTCTCGTACGTCTCATCTAAATCTGACCTGTTCACCTCAAACAAGCACAGATAAATCAAGTCGGTGACACTGTCTGGGAAATCCCAATTGGAGGACATTTTGAGGAACTCATCCACCCCACATAACACTGAATGACCATCTAAAAATTGGACTGAAGCTCCTCTATAACTGTGTTCTGGCCCAACACTTCATGTGATATAGACTAAAAGGAACTGGAATCATTCAGAGAACTGGTTGGGAATTCTGGCTGTGCAACAGCATTTAGTATCCAGACTGTAGAGGTAGTAGCATAGTATAATCATGATGTGCCAAACAATTTTTTTGGGCCCCTCACCACCCATATTAACGTAAAAATAAAATAATTTGTTGGTAAGGCTGTGTGTTAATATTAAGCATTGTAACCATGGAGCGTAGGACAGGGGAAAAGGGGGTATTTACTGTAGGGTCCTAATGTGGGGAGGGGCCCTCAAATGCAATAATAATGAGGGTAGGGGCCCTCAGAGACAGCCTATATACAGGGTCCAGAATGTCATGCTATGCCCTTGATTGTAACAGCAGAGCAAAACGTAATCTAGGGGTACATTTAAAGCTGTTACCAGAGAAGATGGAATATACTGTAGCCAATACAGTACATGAAAGCACCATAGAGGGTTGTCAGAAATTGACCCAAATACTTTAAGTCGATGAGCACAACAGAAAACACAAATCAGTAGAAAACACCTTATTTTAACTGCAAATAATAGACAATAGTGTATATATGTATAAAACATAAATACATAGACAAATCTCTTGACATAAACGAAGAAACAATGACATACAGGTATTTCCAATGACCTCTATCCCGCAGATTCAGATCGCAAAAAAAACAGCAAATCAATCAAGTGGAGCATTTAAACCAGATAGCTTAACTGGCAGCATGCCTTTTGTCAGTATTTGATGCTGATGTGCTTACTATATTTGTATAGCCTAGTTGAACGTACACTAAAAAAAAGAGAATAGTGGAAACAACTTAATTGAATTACTTCAATTGGTAACACACAACTGAACAAAAAAATCCAATAAATGTTATTTTATATTTAAACTTTATTTGCAAAAACCTAATTAAATTGTGTTGACAATATATGTAATTCAATTTGCTATTCTCTTTTTCAATGTATAGTCTATGACAATGGTTTCCAAAGACAGATCGAGCAGTCGTTGATTGACAAGCAATGTAAATTTACTTTGATTTATATAGCCTGCTACGTAAGAATATAAGCTTACTCACTCATTTGATTGGCATTCGATGGGCCTTGCGCTCTGTGAGTAGTTGACCCAACCCGTTCAATCTCTCCTGTCTCATGCTATATTCATCTATTTTTTTTCTCCCATTTTTTTTTTTTTCCAAAACGGAAGCCTTTGGTCAGATCATGCACGGGATGATTATGTTCACAAACTATACTTCCATGACTAAATTTAAAGGCACTTCTTAAAAAAGGCACATCTGCACTCGAGTCGCTGGAGAGCCGGAGAACCCACAGTCAGGTTCGAACCAATGAGTATTCTTTCAGCATCTTAACATGGTATTGAAACTATTGAAATTTAGCAAATTAATTTGATTTATTGTCATCTATCATAATGTAGTGGCAAAAAAACATTGTGTTGGTGACATCATCAGTGGGATAATTTGTCAGATAAAATACATTGGCATGGTGGGGCAAAATTCAACTTACCAACCATACATCTCAGAAATTGTCCCAAATTACGCACTCAGAGAACAAATTAGCAAACAGGAATTAAGTAATATGCCAACATATTTTCTGTATTTTTTATGTTTCAACTGCAAGTGTTACTAATAGGCTCACATGCTTCTTTTACGTAGCAGGTTCACGTTTCGTTGGTGTGAAATTACGCTGTCACAGTTTCTGACACATACTTTTCCTTTGCAGCTGCAAATGACTGGAATGAATTACAAAATGAAATGAAAACATTCCCTTCACTGCTTTTAAAGAATGACTGTCAGAGCTATTGCCCAACCACTCCTTCACTCACACACTGCCCTTGCCCATTTACCTTAGTGCTTTCCTTAGATGTTGATGTGCCACTTTGCAAACCAACTCATCTACCTCTCTAATTTAGTTCTCATTTGGTAGAGATACTGTGAGAAAACCCTACTCCAGTTACATTGAAACGTCACCTACTGGATTTCTACTTGAGTAAAATAAATATCTGCATTTAAATGTACTTAAGTATCAAAAAAAAATGTGTGATCTTAAGTAGATTGCATAGTGTAATGGTAGAGTAGCTTCTTACCAATATATCTAGGATATATCATTGAACATTACTTTATATAATTGATGTCTTTGGCAAATTTTCCAGTCTGATCTAAATTACTGGATCACATTTGGGCTGCATATTTGCACAAAATAACGGGAACAGAAAGAAAAAGATTTTTTTTAATAATACAACCAATAGCATAGGTTTCTATAAACAATTGTTCCAGTGGAATTAACTTGTCCAATGATAAAGAAAATGTTTATAGGTTATGCATAACCTATCAGGTTGGAAACCATACCAAACATATTACCATATTTGAAGAGATATACACTGCTCAGAATAATCCAGGGAATACTCAAATCACACATTGAGTCTCGCTCATCGAAACTTATTAAAGATCAAAATCTTTACTGTACATTATGTAACTTTGTTACAAAATGGCGTAACAAAGTTCAATGGAAACCAAAACTATGATCCAGTCTATGCCATCTATGTCTTCGTGATCCAGGAACTGCCTACACACTCTGGCCACATGAGGCCCGGCATTGTCCTGCACCCGGAGGAACCCAGAGCCCACTGCACCAGCGTAAGTTCAGACGATGGGTCTGAGGATTTCTTCCCGGCACCTAACAGCAGTCAGGGTACCATTGGCTAGCAGATGGAGGTCTGTGCTTCCCTCCAAGGATATCCTTCCCCAGACCATCTGATTTCAAGTATTCCACAAGACTTCGCAGTGTTCTGCACTATCCTAAATATGCATGTAGGTCAACCAGCAATGAGCAAATCCATAAAATATAGGGAAATACAAGGACTATACCCTATTTGATATAATATCATTACTAAATGATATATCCGTTTCCTGATAATCTCGTTATCAATAGGCATTATACCAAATTATTTTGTTTGGGAGAACTTTTTCTGGCTGCTCTGGGCTGCTGTCTCCCTTACTTAGGTGTTAACTAAACTAAATATATTTTAACATTTAGCACCATTAGCTTGGAGTGCTTGTTGTTTTTTTTCTGTAATTTTTTACATGCCACCCTTTTGTCCTTGTCATCTCCATTTCTTTGGAGAAGACAATAATAATGTACAAAGAGCTCAAAGTGCCTCGGCTACACAGGACTTGACTGTAAAATATCTGCACTGCTTCACTACTCCAATGAATTCACAGAAGAGATGAAGATGTATCGACCAATCGTAACCTGTTAAATTTCTGATGCCAGCATGCAGCAAGCAAGTGCCTAAGCATTTCCACAAGAGACACATGGTTTGAATCCAGCAGGTCTATGCTAATTTCCAAGTAGTATGACCATTATTATGTCTATGAGTAGGCTACCGGCCGTTTAAGACAAGTGCACTGTTTTTGTTTTGTACATTGTGCCATGGCCAAGCTGGACATTATTTTGACAGGGCGTTCGGGAAATCTCCAGATTGACTGACTTCATGCGTAACTTTATGTCAACTTGCATTTTGGCCGGGTCACTGTTGCAAATGAGAAGCTGTTCTCGGCCCACCTGGTTAAATAAAGATAAAAATAACCTAAATCCATAATAGCGATTCAAAATATATTCAGATGATAGGATTAAGATTAAGGTTAACATTACAGGAAAACAGACAACCGCCAGCCTCGCGAAACACATTATTGAAAAACAAACAATACACTTTGTTGACAGCAACGGCTGGACTGGCTGAAGATACACAATGTTGTGTGCTGGGTTTCTGCACATGACAACAGTGCTGACATGAGAGGCTGGCTGTTCTGGTCAACTCCGCTCCACTAATTTAATAATAAAGTCTGATACACGCCTGAACCAGTCCTCAGGTAACACTGATGTCTGCTAACCCTGGGGTTAACACAGTAGTTAACCTCACACACCTCAGCCAGTGCTGTCTGGGGTGATTGGTTGGACAGTTTTTTTTTTTCTATGGCTCATAAGCGTGTCCTGCTTGAGTCCAGCGCATCCTTTCACCTTGTCTTTGCACTCTATTTTAATGTATTTCTTCCTGGAGGCCGGAGATATAGAGGCAGCATTTAGTTTCAGTCCTCACAGCCTTTGGATCAGCCTCTAAGAGAAACTGAAGGGATCTACATCTGCATTCTTCGTAAAAGATATTTTTATCTCTGCTTGCCTGTATGGTGCTTTTCATTGTGTAGTCGTTTAGTTCTTTTAGCTCTTTATTTTTTCATTTGTATTCCTCATTCTGATTGTCTTTTAATTGTTTCGATTCATTTTCCTGCAGGGCATATTGAGTTTTAACTATGTTTGGCTGGTTCAATATATGGAAAGCCAGACTAGAAATGCTGTCTCTCTATCTAGATACAGAGCTTTACTCTGAAGGTTAAGGTCTGACGTTTTCTTTCCTCACTTAAGAAAACACTTTATGATGGCATCTAAAAACAACAAAGAAAGGAGAGAGGTATGAGAGTGGAAGAGGGAGAAAGAATGAGGGAGAGAGAGGGAGAGAGAGATGGAGGGAGAGAGAAAGGGAGAGAGATGTGGCACTTGTTGTGTTCATAATCAACAGGGAAGAGCTGAATATTGTATCTGTACTTGGGATGGGCGTGGCCTTCCCAGGAGTGGGCAGAGCTACCCGGAAGCGGTTAGTTTCAGCCTGACACTGATTTGGCTTGAACAGCAATAGCTGTATGTTTCATAAAAAACATTGCTCTGTAGCTCAAGTCAGAGGCTGTTCTGTAACTAGTTTTGTTCAAATCAATTTCTGAGCAAACCATATTAATTTCAGGCTTGAGGGAAACACTTCTTGGTAGCTGCGCCCACTTCCACGAAGGCAACGCCCATTCCGAGTACGGATACGGATATTCAGCCTGGTCATGATGTGTTGTGTTGCCTGGGTGTGTTTTGTCGTGTGGCCTTGTTGCATTATGTTGTGATAAGTTGCAATGCATTATGTTGAGTTGTTGAGTTACATCTTGTTGTGTTGCATGGTTTTACTGTGACAAGTGTTGCTTTGTTGTCAGGTTGCTTCTTTGTTGTGTTGCACAGTCGTGATGAGTCAACTGCGTAGTTTTTTTTCCTGTGTCGTGTTTTTTGGAAGTGCTGCAGGGACTAACCTGCCGAGAGCGGAAGTGGCTGCACTTAGCTACTGGTAACCCCAGGAGCGTGTGAAAGACTGAGCAAAGGAATGAATGAGGGGGGCTTTTATCCATTAATACAGAGGTATAAAGCCAGAAATAAAAACACTGTGTAGAAAATAAGCAGACATATTCACCGAAACTACAGCAAAATAAGTGCATATGCCAATATCACCTACCCGAGCTAACAGCACTGCAGCGTGAGCTAAATATTTACTTTGGGAATTATTAGTCTGATTGACTGCATGTGGTAGCTCAGAACCTTATTGCATTTCTGAAGCTTTAAGCACATGGCACATCTGTTCTGCTGTACTGCTAACATTATGAGTAACTGTAGGTTTTGTGCAGATAGTTGAAATATTCAGATATACAGTGAATATATTAAGTGCATTAGCAAGTGATACTAACTGTACACCACTAATGATATGAGTAGAACTGTGATTGAAATGAGCGATGCCAGATGGTATTGTCCATCAACGTCTGATTAAAATAACGTAATTTTGCTACCTTGACAACAGCTATTTATGAATCACAGTTTTTTTCATTCCACAAGATACTTTAACTTCAAAGCCCTCTGCTCAGACACCATGAGAAACGTTTCATGTAAAAAGTCATGTCATCTTATCAGCTTGTTGAGGGAAGGATCATTTCATGTTGAAAGATGAGGGCAAAATGCCTAGGGTGTGTGTGTGTGCGTGTGTGTGTGTGTGTGTGTGTGTGTGTGTGTGTGTGTGTGTGTGTGTGTGTGTGTGTGTGTGTGTGTGTGTGTGTGTGTGTGTGTGTGTGTGTGTCCCTGTCCGTGTCCGTGTCTGTGTCCGTGTCTGTGTCTGTGTCCGTGTCTGTATGTGCATGTCTGTCTTTTGGTCTGTAGTTTGTATTTAAAGCATTCAGCACACACCTGTCATCATTTCAGTGTCATGCAGAGAAGACAAACAGTGTGATTAACTTCGGAGTGTAGACAATATGTGATCTAACACCACCCCTGTCCTACACTGTCTGCCTGACGCAGTCCACAATGACATACCGTCTCCTCAGCTCTGACAGTTGGGTTTAGCATGCGCGCACACCCACCACACACACAGAACACACACTTCGTCCCCAGTCACTTAATGTTTCTGTGACTCAGATCTGCGTGACTCCTCCTGGCAGCCCATTCCATTTGGCCTTTCTCCATTCTATCATTTTTAAAATCGAAGCCAAGCGGGCAACAGCCAGAGTAGTGACGGGAGAAGGATGAGCGAGAGAATGAGAGAAGGTGAGCGAAATGGAGATGGAGTAAAACAGTAAGAGAGTGAGGCTGAGAGGGAAGAGAGAGAGAGAGAGAGAGAGAGAGAGAGAGAAAGAAATAGGATGAGGAGAGACTTGAAACTCTACCCCTTGTGTTCTTCTAGTCAGAATCCAAAGCATGTATTGACCACAGAGCCTATTAAGCTACCAAACCCAGATAGCTGCAGGTCTCCACACTACTCATGAAAGGAAGAGTGCATCAAAAACATCACCCTCTACACCATGCCTGTCAGGCTGCCACACACACACACACACACACACACACACACACACACACACACACACACACACACACACACACACACACACACACACACACACACACACACACACACACACA
>JACXGM010037895.1:0-10975 GCA_016801145.1 Umbra pygmaea
AGCTAAATATTATATGGATAATTAAGGTGTTGTGAAGTAATGAATATTATCCTTTCAGCATGGCCCAAACATAACCTATTGTTGAATTAACAAAAACGTTGTTATTGAAAATAAATATGTTGTCTTATAAAATGTCTTTTTTTTTGGGGGGGGGGTATTTTTGACCTCGGTATTTGTTAAATCCTGGTTACGGCCTTGCCCAGAGTGCATTCAAGTCTCTTGCACAGTAATACTCAATTATTACTCCATTGTATTTGCCTTGCCACTTTACATACCGACTTGATCTACCTCTCTAATACAAACTCTGTTGCACTAATTGTACATATACCTACATCTTTTACTCTGAAGTTCCGCAACTTGTATTTTGTTTGTATTTTTATTCCCCCGAGCAATTCATGTGTTATTTGTGTAATTCATGTGTAACTTTGTGTCATCTTGCACCCTCTTCGCTTTATCTTAGCCAGGTCGTCGTTTCAAAGGAGAAATTGTTCCCTATATGCTCACCTTGTTAAGTGAAGGTTAAATAAAATAAAATAAATACAATTATGAAATGGAAAGAATATGGCACAACTGTGAATTTGCCCAGAACAGGCTGTCCTTAAAAAACAGAGTATCTGGGGCACTAGTCAGGGAGGCAAGCAAGAGGCTTATGGCAACTCTAAAGTAGTTTCAGTCTTCCACTACGATGGGGGACACCGTGCATACTGCAACAGTAATCCAGGTGCTTCACAGAAGTGACCTTTATGGGAAAGATAAAAACTTAATAAAAACGGACATGAACTTTGGGCTATAAATTTACAGAAGGCATGTGGGAGACTGAGACCAAGTGGAAGGCGATTCTATTGTCTGATGAGATATTATGAAGGTCCAAAATTAGGCAATGTATTTTAAAAAACAACAACAACAACAGTTTAACCTGAAAAAAACATCTCCAACATCTAACAGGTCAGCAGTACAGTTAATATTCTGTGCAAGCAAAGCCAACCATTCATCCCTGTGTGGCGCTACCGCTCCCTGCCCAGATGTCCGATTTGACCAGAGTAACTCTCCCTCTCCACTGTAGTGGAGGAGGGGCAGGGAATAGACGTTAACAAAAAAATCACATAATCATCCCCAGATAGTTACATTTTGATGACAAAGAATACAGAGGGTACCGGTGATTTCGGCAGCATGTTTGTTACAAAGGAACCATACTGCAGTTAACCAAACTACGGAGCTAGCCTAGCATGTTAAAAAACCTGTTGATGTGTCCTTCAGCATTGCACTTTAACCAAATTTCTTCTGTAACTTGCTCAGTAAGCTATGTAATGCAAATGTGTAGCTATGCATGCCTGAAAGCCTACTGTTAGTTACTCCATCAGAAACAACTTCTTTTTGCTAGCCATAAACTGAGGGCAGACATTATCCAGACATTTTCATGCCTGCAGTTCATTAAAAATGTCTATATCCACACTGGGTTTGCTAAACAGGAAAGCTCAGGAAAATGCCAGAATTTATAGAAAAACATGAACCGCATTTTAAATAATTCAAGGTGATTGTTTTATCTACTGATATTTGTATGCTAGGAGTGAGGTACCTAATTCATTTTGAAATGTAGTAGTGTATTTTGAACTCATATTAATCATTGTCACCATTATAACAACATTATTATTTTTGAAATATATCTTGTAATAGTACTGAAATGCAATGGATCCATTGGTGTATGTCACTTCTTACAATGCACTGAATATAATGTTGTGTTGCCTGTGCTATATTGCCATATATTAGTACCCTGCCATCATTGCCCAGTAAAATGGTCTGGTTTTCTTCCATAATTTGAACAAACCATCTGACATTACTGTAGTGCAGTGCATTACATTATAGTGCAGTGAAGCAGTGGTTTCCAACTCCAGCTCCAACCAGCACTGCACACATTTGTGACGTTCTCTTGCACAAGGCCACCTTATTTAACAACTAATCATCAAATCCACATTGATTTTCAACAAACAGGTGGGGGTACTCAATGACTGAATTTGGAGAACACTGCATTTACGGACATTAATGTGAATTCTATGCATTTCCATTTTGCAGTAGTTGCAGTCTATATGTTTGATCAAAAGAGGGCAGTGTTGTTCATGTAATTTCTTGATTTTCCAGATGAATGTGTTGCAACTGCAAAACCGAAAGCTTACACTTCTGTTAAAACTGAATCCAGAACAATGTGTTTCATATTTTATGTTTCAAATGTGTATTATTATATGCGACTAAATTTTCTTAAATGAAATCGTTGTGCATTACATATAACAACACCAAAAAGTGAAATAACACATACAAAATAAAACACAGATACCCATGTAACACATACAAAACAAAACACAGATACCCATGTAACACTAACAAAATAAAACACAAATACCCATGTAACACATACAAAGATAAACTCCAACCCCCCCCCCACTAAAAAAACCCTTGTACTTTTAACCTTTTGGAATTGGTTCTTCCACCATTTTTTGAAAACAGACAAATGTGCATTTGTCCATAGGTGGACTATTGAAAGTCGCTCTTCCAACTGACAAAAATATCTGTTGTACACAAAAAGTTGAGTAAGCTTATTATCCAGAGGTTTACTTAATTTATCCAAATGAGCAGGTACTTCATGTAGCTTATTAAAATAATTTGTGGCCATTCATAGTTACCATTTACAATTTGTCTGTGTTAACACTGTACATTTGAGCAAAAGATCCCGATTTGTGTTATTTTGTCATTTTCTTCCACATTGGAAAATATGTTCATTATAACTAAACACTAATATGTTATTAAATGCATCACATAAAATGAGCTGTGAAGCTGAATATTTTAACTTCATTGTCTTTGGTCCCCATCTGGCATTTGAACTTGTGAGCAGGAAATATAATAGGACCACAAAGTAAACCAACATCCCACATCTTTCATGTGGATTCTCTTGGCTATTATTCTATCTGTATAAACTATTAACTGTCTTCACAAAGTAAAAAATCCCTTTCATGTATTTGTGTGTCTTTTTTGTGTTTTAATTTTAGTCAAAGCATATGGTTTGCACATCTGGGAGATACTAAACATGATGGCACCCAGCCCCCACACTGCTGCGGTGAAGTCATCCATACGTGGTCTTCACTGCTATTGCTCATAATCACACATTATCATTGTAAACGATCCCTTTCTTGAAGGGCTGTGATCACAGAGTGTGGTTAATGTGTTAGTTGAATTAAGAAATGTATTCTATTGACAAATAACTGTCACAGTCATTACCCAAAATGTTTAACCTAAAATATCCAGAAAAGCCAAAGATTTAAGTAATTTTGTTATTGGTGCTCGGGAGGTACAAAATATACTTTAAAATATTTGCATTTTTGAGAGTTTAAATACTTCTGTCTAGCATGTAATAAACCATACATGGTACGTCATAATTTTTTAAACTAGGGATTTGCTGGTACTGTAAAGAAGTTGGATGTCTTACAATGGATTTCTTACAGTGTTTGTCATGTCCTGGTCTGGCTGCTTGCTGAAGCCAACACATTATTCTGCTTTTAAGTTAGTGTTCATGCACAAAACACAAGTGCAGTAAGGACTTCTAAAAGGTTAAAATCACTCTTCAAATATGCATGGAACCAGAGTTGGTGTTGCATCTTAACAGTGACCTATAAAACAAATAGAAAGAGTAAATTAAATATAATTCATGGTAAGATATGAACTCCATTTACCTGAAAAGCTTGTCTTAATTAGGGACTTCCCAAAACTTGTGAACTCAACAAGTAACTCAAAAGTAATTGTAAAAGTAACTTTACCCAACACTGCTCTACAAATATGCATTTAACCAGAGTTGGTGTTGAATAGTAGCCAATGTGCCCATGTGACACGATTGGGTATGAGCTCAAAGTTAAAAATCACATACAAAAACAAACAGATGCAGCTGGTTGCTACAGACCAGTGTTGCTTTGCCAAACCCACATTGCCTGATTGTTCCCATGTGTGGAAGGCAGAACAGAAGCAATAACAAAAGGGGTGGATCTTCACCATTTAAGAGATGTCTCTAGGTTTTGAATTGGAAGCTCTTATGAATGAAATTCAGGTCTATTCTGGAATTTAGCATTTGAAAATCAAAAACAGATTGATGTAGAAACTGACCTATCAGGTCTTAGCAAGCCTAACGAACCACAACAATCTCTGTCATATAATTTGATCTGATTTTCAGATAAGTCACAACAATAGACTAACTCAGTCCTTAAACTAATAACACACAGGTGCTGGAGTTGGTGTAGCGTTCTAAGGTACCGTTTACATTACAAGAGCTTTCAGCCACATACAGTATACAAAAAAAGCTTGATATTAGAAAAAATTGTGTTGTGTAAACCCCCCCCCCATTTTTCTCCCCTCCCAATTCCCACTGACCCTGCCAATGTCGGTAGCTTCACAACTACTTGGACAGATCAGTAGGATGGTTGCTGCATTGCAGGACAGTCTATGTCATGATAGTCCGTTTTCTGACTTTCCCCGGACCTCCTACATGAGGCAGCGCAAATTGGCATAGCGCTGCCGGGATTTGGGTTAAATAACTCAGATTATCTATCATGCCACATTGCTCTCCAGCGACTTCTTGTGTGCAGGTCCTGCACACAAGGAGATGCTGGAGAGCTACGTGGCAAGGTAGATGATTCAGCTTATCTATCACAAATCCCGGCAGCGCTATGCCAATTTGCGTTGCCTCATTCAGGAGGTCCCAGGAAAATCCAGAGAACCCATAGTCGGGCTCGAACCACTGACTGTCATGACGTACTGTAATGTTAACTTGCGGGTCTCTTTCGAATAGCTGCTACATTTCTACAAGCTAAAGACTTACAGTAATCTCTGGAGTATACTAATATCTCTGTTGATCAGTCTACAAAAACACTAAACAAGAATGGAGTTTATGGGCGGACATCTGGGAGGAAGACACGGTTGTCCAAAAACTACTTTGTACATCTGAAGTATGCAAAAGCGCACCTGGAAGTTCCACAGTGTAACTACTATTCCCTGGACAGATTAAACCAAAATTGAGTTGCTTAGAAGGAACACACTACATTATGGGCCCTATTTTAACGATCTAAGCGCATGGCATGAAGGGCATGGCGCAAGTGCAATTTGGGCATGTCCAAATCCACTTTTGCTAGTTTTACAGCGGAAAAAAGTGTCTTTCATTAATTCATAGGTGTGTTTTGGGTGAAACATGCAATAAAATAATCAGTGTCATCTCCCATTCCCTTTAAGAGACAGACATGTTTGTACCTTGGCACATTGCTATTATGGTTTTTATTTTTAAACTTTTGCATGTTTGTGTGTTGCTTTGCTTACCTGTGTGTGTGTAACCAGCATAGTGTGCGCACACTGTGCATAAGCCTAGGTGCATTTAACTAATTTGCTGTTAAAATAACAATGACATGCTGCACGATTGACTTTAGACCAGGTTTCTGTTGGTCAATGGCGCGACCACGTTCCGATGCCTCAAGATAGCACTATGCCAATAATTTTCCTGAACACACCTCCCTGTAAGACCAGCACAGATGGGCGCAGGTGCATTTGCAATTTAAACGACGCGGGCGTTGGATGGAGATTTTATAACTGTGTCAAGTTTAAACTAGCAGACACTTGCGTTCGGGCTTTGCGCTGCATTGCGTCGCGTTGCGCCAGGTGCAAACTGCCCAATTTCTAATCTGGCCATCATAAAATCATGACAACCTAATCATCCCCAGTTTTCAATTGGCTCATTCATTCCCCTTTCCCCCTTCTCCCCAGGCCATTGCTGCAAATGAGAGTATGTTCTCAGTCAACTTGCCTGGTAAAATATAAAAGTAAATAATAAATAAAATAAAAGTCAAATTAAAACTAAATACATGGTACATCATCATTTTTTTAACTAGGGATTTGCTGGTACTGTAGAGAAATGACATCTTCTGTCTTACAATTGATGTATTTTACAATAATGTATGATGGGGACATCATGGTTTGGGGCTTCTTTGCTGCCTCAGGGCCTAGACAGCTTTCTATCATCAATGGAAAAATGTATTTCCAATTTTTTTAAGGTAATTTGCAGGAGAGTGTAAGGCCATCTGTTGGTCAATTGAATCTCAACAGAAGTTGGGTGATGCAACAATACAATTTCCTAAAGCACAGAAGTAAATCAACAACAAAATGGCTTCAACCGAAGAAAATACAACTTCTGGAGTGGCCCAGTCAGAGTCCTGACCTCAACTCGATTGAGATGCGGTGATTCACATCAAACATCCCAATAATATTGCTGAACTGAAACAGTTTTGTAAAGAGGAGTGGTCCAGAATTCCTCCTTACTGTTCTGCAAGTGTGATCCACAACGACAGGAATTTTTTTGTTGAGGCTATTGCTGCCAAAGATCAATGCCATGAATGTCAGTGCCAGAAGTTCAATGGTCAGACAAGATTTTCTTTTTGCCACAACTCCAGAGGTGGATTTGATGGGAAAAGAGGAATGGGAAGGTATAACAAAACTCCCCATTGTAAAAACTGTGTAATGGTGAATACAGCTTGGGCACAATCAATAGACCACTGCGAAATCATCAGTGGTTCTTGTTTATGGAATAAATTTTAGATTTATTCCATAAACCACTGACAGAATTTTTCCCAAATTCCAAATAAAAATATTGTCATTGAGAGCATTTATTTGCAGAAAATGAAAACTGTTCAAATGAACAAAAAAAGATGCATTGTCAGACCTCAAATACTAATGTGTTAACTTAGGAAGAGTTCAGAAATCTAAATTTGGTGAATAATATAATTGTGTAATAATAATAATTGTCTTGGCATGCACTCCACCAGTCTTTTACATTGATATTGGGTGATTTTATGCCACTCCTGGTACAAATATTGAATCAGCTCAGCTTTAGCTTTGTTTCATGGCTTGTGACCATCCTTTTTCCTCTTGAACACATTCCAGAGGTTTTCAGTGGGTTGGATTTAAGAAAACTTTGTAGTAGTCTCTTAATTTTTCCCGGAGCTATATATATAAATATTTGTCTAGTTTGCTTCCAAGGGCACTGGGAACTTTGATTGGATTCATGGTACCATGCACTGAAGTATCAGAAATGTATAAGCATATTGTTTTACAGTAATAAGCATAATTGTATGACATGTTTAGGGTTAAAGAGATATCTATTATTTTGAATGCTAGACAGTAAAACATATTTTATATTGTACATAAATTACTGAAAACAAAACAGTCTAATAAAATATTTTGTCTTTTAAACACAAATGTGTCCCAGTACACTGTCATTGGTGTTAATGCTTGGAAAATCAGTCATTACAAAGATATACAATGCATGGTCCTTGACTATTTCCATCACTGGCAAATTATTGGGGGAGGAGTCAATATGAAAGAAAATGATTGGCTAATCACAACCTTTTAGTATGCTATAAATTTGAGGATTCTATTGATAATGTGGTGTGTCTAAAGCAAAATGGTTGGTGTGTGGGTGTGTGTATGTTTGTGTGCACATGCTGATTTATCAGATGCTTGTAAGTGTGGAAGGATGCTTGACCTTATATTTCCATTGTTAAGTCAGGAAAGGGACGTTATTGTAAAAGTACCGTAGGGATAAATAGTCCTCCCGTTTCCATGGCAAAGTAAAAAACATTAAACACTGAAAACAAAAGATTAGAAGCCAATAAATCCAATGACTGTCTATTTTGTTTAGATTTCAGAGTGTTTTTGAGGGAAATAGCGTTTCAAAACATGAGTCTACATCCACTTTTTCTTTGAGAAAACTGATCTTCTTTCCCGTTGTTTGTAACACTCTAGTTTCATCTACAAAGTTTTCCAGACCACTTTGCCTTGATTTGAGACTGTTAGTTATTTATTGGAGGATTGGTTGTGTTTGTTTACAATAAGAAAATGCAACAAAAAAAATCACTTAACCCACCCTTGTTTTTAACAATAGTTGCAACATCCTCCACATCTAAATACTACCAAAAAATGTAGGCCAACCTCTTGAATGTGTTTTTGGACCCATTACAAATATACACTTGCATCTTTCCCACCCAACTATCAAAGCATCAATAAAAAATACAAAATGAGTATTCTAAGTGAGAAGACAGAAACCTTGACGTCTTTGGCCAAATGAGTTGCACACTGTCCAATTACTGTATGTTGCATTTCTATACAAATTACCTAGCCTAACTATGTTCACACATATGTATAATGCTAATTCAGAAATATTGTGATTAGCTGTCTAGTAAAATAGCTGGGTAGCATACATAAATGTAAATTGCACTTTTACAGATTAATAGACAAGCATGTGCTGTTTAGTAAGCCAAGTAGAAAATAATGTTAATCTTTTTCCTATCTAGCTATACTGAACTTGATTAAACGAATGCTATACAAAGTTAGTAATTCATTGTCAAAGGGATGTTGTCTAATGATATGCTAAATATATAACACATTGGTGGAGCAAAACCAAATTTCCACAAAAAATATATTACATTTACACTCACATTTTAGTAATTTAGCAGATGCTTTATGACTTATATTAAGTACAGGGACATTCCCCCTGGATAAATTTAGGGTGAAGTGCCTTGCCCTAGGACACAACAACATTTGGCACAGACAAGAATCGAAATGGTATCCTTCCGATTACAAAACTCTAACCACTGAAACATCTGACACCCCAGATACATAACATTTTAACTAGTTATACACTGTGACAACCATGTTGAAAAGAGTAGTTCCATATTACAATGATCCTGAACATTGCAGGTAGAAATGTCAAGAATAGAGCAGATATGCTTCCTGTTTTAATTTAAGGAGAGGCATGTTTTTTACTACATGTTTGTACTACTCAGCGTGTTTCTACCTGAACGCCTAGGCTAGTAAACGCAACTCAGATACTTTCTATTCTATTCTCAAAGATACCATAAAACAAAGCAGGGAAAAAGGGAATAAAATAAATTGAAAAAACACTTTGGAGTGACTCTTGGGCAAATATAACATTTCCAAAACCCACATTTCTGACCACACCCCCAACCAATAAATATTGACCTGTTGATTAGTAATAGGATAATCTGATTCCTTTAAATGACATTTTCAAATGGATATATATATATATATATAATAGCTGTTGAATGGGCATTGTCCTGCAAAGCAGTTAATTATAACCTACCCAAACCACAAAATCATGCCAACAAGAGAAATCTTTTCAGCCATCTTTTCATAGGAATGTACCATGGGTAATAGAAATTGCATTACAGTTAAGCAAAAGGTCAGCTGTGATGAACGATATCAAAAGAGGATCCTGTTTATATGGCATTTATGCTATGTTATGTAATGCAAAAGCTTTGATCTACACTGCAAGTAAAGAAATGTTGAAAGTGCATTAAATACAAGTCATGTTTGATTTAGGGTAATCTATTGAGATTACAAAATATATTAAGTTATATTTGGAATTTTAAAAGAAATTAAAGCCTCTTTAGTAGAGGCCTCTTTTCAAGTCTCAAGCCACTTTATGTAATAACTAAAGTTTTAGACTGGCAATTGCAGAGACCAGAGTTCAAGTCCCCGGCAAGCCCCCACATTTTGTATGAAATTAACGATTAAAGAAGTCCTATTGACCAATAACATTGTTGCTTTCACTGTAAAAACAACAAGCATGCATGGACACAGCAGGGAAAACATGGAGAAGTAGAAAATCATTTCACACTCATCCCTCTCAGTTTATCACTGAGTCATCTCAATATCGCTGAGGGAGAAGCCCGTCAGAACCCAAGCAAGTGCTGCTGCCTTATCGCTTCTAATGCAAGAGCAAACACAGGAGTCTTTACAGCATGTCATTTCAGCGAGCAACACTAAGCAAGATTACCAGGGATTTTAAGAAGCCAACAAGAGATACCATGAAGCCCCAAGTAATATTTTATCTTGGCAGTTTGCGGTGCTTTGCTTGCCTTTCTGTGAAGCCCGGGGATAAAAGAGCAGACTTGGTGAGCTGCGTCTGATTATGATCTAATTGTTAACATTCACTCTGCCTTATTATCTGCCTGTTGTTGCCATACACAGAGCAGTTAGGGGCCTTTTTAATGTTGGCAGAGAAGTGATACGGGTGTTACTACTCTGCGCGTAACAGCAGTACTAGTCATCGCTAAGGTGGCAGGAGAGAAGCCCCCAGCTCGACAACAACAACAAGAGCAACATCAACAACAAACATGAATTGATGGCGAGCGTTTATTATCTGGTTTAATTGCTCGTCATCTGGAGGATCTGACAGTCGCGGTTAATGAGAGAAAGCAAAAAGATGTGCGGTTGGCAGCCGGCTTCATATAGTAAAGGTGGTGTGTGGGGGGAGTGCAGGGGTTACATGGGGAGGGGGAGGGGGGTTATTGTACCTCAACAGAAGCAACGGAGGCACGAATGGAGGACACTGAAGCATTTATCACTTCATCAAAATAGTACTTAGTTTGAGTTTCAAGGGCTTTTTATGTATCTTGTTAGCTTGTTAGTGCATGTAAACACACACAGCTCACTCATACACACACACACTCACAAACAAAAGCACTATATGACAGACACACATAAATGATAGTTTTTTATCCTTTTTTGGAACAGAATAAAAATTCCTAATTTATAAACAACCCTTATCATATCCCAAACTAACCTGAAATAATCCGTAACATAATTCTTAATAATCTAACCTTTATGTCCAACTCTTAATGCTTAATACTGACACCTAATACTTTCCCCAATACTAACAGTAACACCATTTGTAATTTTCATCCTAAACATACCTAGGCTTTTTGTGTCATTTTATTTTTTTTCTTGCGCCCACCAATAAAATACATTGTGGGGACTGGAATGTCAGGTTACTAGCTTTATCTTTATATGGATGATGAGAGCAACATTAAACACACACACACACACACACACACACACACACACACACACACACACACACACACACACACACACA
>JACXGM010037896.1:0-10975 GCA_016801145.1 Umbra pygmaea
GTTTAAAGATACAGTCTTAGGTCTGTAACAATATGGAGTTAGTTTAAAGATACAGTCTTAGGTCTGTAACAATATGGAGTTAGTTTAAAGATACAGTCTTAGGTCTGTAACAATATGGAGTTAGTTTAAAGATACAGTCTTAGGTCTGTAACAATATGGAGTTAGTTTAAAGATACAGTCTTAGGTCTGTAACAATATGCAATAAATAAATAAATCGTATGATAAATAAAAATGAGCTCAATCATTTTTAAGGCCACAATAATTTCCATTTGCATGCTTGTTTGTTTTCCTCATCTCTCTCTACAAAAGACACTTTATTGTTTTGGTTGTGTGTTGTTTTTAAATCTCCATTTTATTTATTGTTTTTTATTGTTTTGTTTATTTATTGTGGATATTTAAAATGTTTTTTAGTTCCAGTGTTAAATATTCTTTAGAAATAAAAGTTTATTGATCTTTGGAAAGGTGTACCTGTATTATAATGGCATTATCATTATATGAGATGAAAATGGTCTCCGAACGACAATATTATTGTTTATCGCAATAAATTCTGGCACAATTTATCATCCAGCAAAATTTGTTATCGTGACAGGCCTATACAGTTTGCAATGTTCATAATTGCAAAACTATTTCCCCCCCCATGTGTCTGGTTAGATTGTTAACTTTCATTTCAGTCCAATATAAACAATAAATCTAGAATTTGCTACATTTTTTGCGCTACAAAAACCCTGCCTAACACACCAATCCTAGATTTCGGTGATGTCATTTATAGAACTGCCTCTACATCCCTCTTGTAAAAAGTTAGACAAAGTCTACCACAATGTCATCCGGTTTGTCACCAATGCCCCATTTAACACCCACCTATATGCACAAGTGGGCTGGCCTTCATTACACACGCAACGCCTGACCCACTGGTATCACCTCATATATAAGTCCATTCTAGGCAAAAACCCCAATGTACCTAATCTCTCTTCTCATCATTACTTTACCCACCCGTAACCTGCGCTCAGAAGGTACATCTCGATAGTCACATCATTTACTCTGATGCTCAGCAACTTTTTTTTGTATTTTTATTCCCCTGTGTAATTCATGTGTAATTTTGTGTTATCTTGCAACCTCTTTGCTTTTTCTTGGCCAGGTCCCTGTTTCAAATGAGAAATTCTTCTCAATGTGGCCACCTGGTAAAATAAAGGTTGAACAAAATAAAAAATAAAATAAAAAAAGGTTTTAATTTAATCAATAAATGATTTTGGTTGGTTCTATTGACACATCAATAAAGTACAGTATTTCATACATGTTGGTGTTTGATTTTTATCTATAATTATATTTTTTACAGTATTTAATTGTGGATTGCCAGTCAAGGGTGACAGTAATTTTGGAGCCCAATGTGTGTTCCTGAAAAAACATTACTAGTTATTAAAAGTGATGATTAGGTTTTTAGCATTTTAAACCTTATTTTCCACTTGCTTTTAGTTTTGAAGGATCATCCAGACTGTTGTATTGGTGCCAAGTATAGTCTGCACTGTCTGTATAGTTGATTGCATGTGCATAATACTGTAATGGACAGTCAACACATTAAATTCTGTAGAGTTCATTCTTTTGGAGGGGGGCTTACATACAGCACTGGAAGAAATTAAGAGATAACTGCAAATGTTTCTTTAATCAATCAATAGGGAGATGGAGGTCACAAGCCATTAAACAATGCCAAGCTGCTTGGATGTTTGTTCCAGGAGTGGCAGAAAGCAAATGTTGGGTTAGCTTATAGAACTCTGCATTTTCAAAACTTCATTATTACTTGAATTAGCGTTTTAAAATTTTGAGGATCATCCCGAATTGCAGCAGTATATTCTACATGACACTAAATGATTTTCAGACAATGTTAACCACTGACTTCCATTTGAAAAAAGAAAAAAATATATTGTTGAAATTTTTACTTTAGAAATTTTTAGCGGACGCTCTTTTCCAGAGCTCAAGGACAAAATGCCTATTTAGCACAGTCAGCAATCGAACCGGTAGCCTTCTGACTACAATTCTGACTCCCTAACCACTGAGCCATCTGAAGCATTGGATGGCGTTCCTACTTAAACAGCAATTGTAGCTAGCCATTGTTTTACAAATTGCTGAAAAATCTCTGGGAACCCTTCAGACATGCAGTAGACATTGAATTTCACTATTTGCAAAGCAAACAAAGACAATCTCCGGGGGCACCTCACCACTTCGTGGCTCTCACACGTTGCATACGTTGTGGGTCCGTCAAATACGCCTCCGGATGGAGAGCATGCCAATAGGTATGAAAGCAAATTGTTTTTTTTCGTACAAATATTGCTTTCTGAAATCTTCCTAAATCAGTAATGTGTTATTTAAAAATGAATATGACCTTATTTTCTTTTCATTATTTAAAAAAATGTTATTTTCACCTACACACATTAATATGATTAACCTATTAATAGTAAAACCCAAGAAACTGATGAATTGTGTCTTCATTTTTTCCAGAGCTGTAGAAGCCAGAACAGTAGTACACAATCTCTGACTCCATTTCATCAATAAGTGGAAGAACAAAGTCAACATCTCTTGGTTGAATTAGTATGTTTTCTTCTGACACTAACATTGTAAAATAAATTTTTTAAACTTCTAATACTGCTAACTGTAGCTCCTAACTTCCATTAGGGAATAGCACCTTGTTGATTTGGGATAAACATGAACTGTGATGGCAATTGAAAACGCATTTGTTTCGGTAAAATGAGTTCAGGTAGCCTAAACTTGACGCAAAATATATATATATATATATTACAATTTGTTTTGAGAAAACAAATACACAGCTGCTGCTTTACAACCATTGAGCTGTGGTAAATGCACCTCTGAGAATTCCCGTCTACTGCAATGTCTGTGTAAAAATATGCATGGCGCAAACATTGAACTAAACATGTCTATGTATAAAATGTAACCAAATAAACATTACCGAAAACTTGACAACAAGAGAAGGAAGGAACGCGGAGTGAAAACGGGATTGAGCGAGGTGCTCGTAGGACAGCGGGATGATATTGTTGTAAAAAGTAGAAGTAAAAAAACTTCAAGAAGGTCCAAGGCACCCTCTCCCGTAATGTAAAAAAATTATTTTATTCAGGCAGCATATAGCTCAAAAAATAAACACACCTACGCGTTTCAGCTCACAGGCCTTCGTCAGGGTGCCTTGGACCTTCTTGAAGTTTTTTTACTACTACTTTTTACAACATTACCGAAAACTTACCTGGGTCTGTGTTACGTTCTACTTCTTCCTCTTCTCCTAAAGCTGGAGCAACCATGTCCCTGTTGTCATCCACTTCTGCATATTTCACTTCCGACTCATCATCCATCTCTGCCTCGTCATCTCTCTCCTCATCCTCTGCCTCGTCTGGTCTTTTTTCATCCTCTTCTTTGACCGTTCTCTCTTCAATCTCCACTTTGACTACTCTCTCCTCCACCTCTTCTGTAACTGCTCTTTCCTCCACCTCCTCTTTGAATTTGATCTCCTCCTTTTCTCTTTTGACTGCGCTCTCTTCCTCCTCCACTGTGAATATCTCTTCATAATCATTTTCATTCTCCATCTCTTCCCCTTTGACTTCTCTCCTGTCCTCCAATTTCTTTTCCCCATTAACTCCTACATTCCCATGCTTTTCTTCCACTTCTGTTTCCTCCCCAACTCCCGTTTCCTCCTCTTCCTCTTTGACAATCACATTCAGATCCAGGGTTTGAGTGCCGTCTTCCAGTTTCACTGACATCCTCAATGGCTGGCCCTTTGAGCTTCTCCAGGCTGGAGTACCACAGTCAGAACCAAGGGCCTCTCTGGACCTTGTTTCAGTCATGCTAGGCAGATCTGGAGGTGTAATAATCAAAATGGGGAAATTGGAATGTCAATTTCAAATGATACATTACGAAGTTTTCGAAATGGGTTGATGCCCTTCTAGAAGACATGGGGAGCATTACTTTTTACTCTCTAGAGCATTCCAGTGTACAAAAACAGTCAACTTCAATACAGCTAATGGAACTATATAACTTATCACACAGGGTAGAAACTTCAGTAAAGCCAATGGAACTATATAACATATCATACAGGGTAGAAACTTAAATACAGCTAATGGAACTATATAACATATCATACAGGGTAGAAACTTCAGTACAGCTAATTAGACTATATAACATATCACACAGGGTAGAAACTTCAATACAGCTAATGGAACTATATAACATATCACAATGGGTAAAAACTTCAGTACAGCTAATGGAACTATATAACATATCACGTAGGGTAGAAACTTGAATACAGCTAATGGAACTATATAACATATCACACTGGGTAGAAAGTTCAATACAGCTAATGGAACTATATAACATATCACACAGGGTAGAAATTTCAGTACAGCTAATGGAACTATATAACATATCACACAGGGTAGAAACTTCAATACAGCTAATGGAACTATATAACATATCACACTGAGTAGAAACTTCAATACAGCTAATGGAACTATATAAAATACCCCACAGGTTAGAAACTTCCATACAGCTATTGGAACTATATAACATATCACACTGGGTAGAAACTTTAATACAGCTAATGGAACTATATAACATATCACACTGGGGAGAAACTAAAACACACAAAATAAAACGGGCTCAGCCCATACATTCCCACGGTGGGGGGGGGGGGCATTAAAATAATCTATATTTTTCCCTTTATCATGCGGATTACAAATCTGCACAAACCTTCACTGTAGTTGGTGAACGTGTTATCTTTCAGGTAGGGAGGGTCCTACCAACATTTTTACAATAGCAGTTGTTTGTTAAAACAACCAGCTAAGCAGGGTCAGGTCTGATTAGTACAGGAGTCTCAAACTGGTTCCACATAGGGCTTAGTGTATGCAGGTTTTTTGCTTTTACCTTGTACCTGACTGATTATGCCACTAATTGGTTAAGATCTCCTCTCACCTGGTTGTCTACGTCTTAATTGGGCTCTCATTGAAAGGAATGACCAAAAACCAGCATACACTAGGCCCTCTGTTGAACCGGTTTGAGACCCCTGGGTTAGTCCCTGGGTGGAAGGCCATTGCTGCTGAAAATGGTGTTGGAGTGCCAGTAGGGGGAACTCTTACCTCTGGTCTAAATAACATTCCCAATGCCCCAGGGCAGTGATGGGGAAATCTGCCCTGCATAGGGTGCTGTCTATCGGTTGGGACATGTGTCCTGACTCTCTGTGGTCACTAAAGATCCCATGGCACTATTGGTAACAGTAGGGGTGTTAACCCCGGTGTCCTGGACCCACTTCCAATGTGGCATTCATAGTATCATAGCAACCTAATCATCCCTATCTGTCAATTGGCTCATTCATCCCCCCTCTCTCCCCAGGCCATTGCTGCAAATTAGAAAAAGTTCTTGGTCAAAGTCTTGGTAAAATAAAGGTAAACTAACTAAATAATTTCTCAATCTCAACTTTTGGTTTGCAAGGATGAATACATTTCTGCTAAACAGAGTTGTAGAACCTGCCTGGGACATACATAACACAATAAGATTCTTTTACTGTGCATCACTTGTGTTGCTTGCTTTTGGGGGTCTCGGGCCGGGTGTCTGTCAAAGCACTTTGTGACAACTGCTGTTGTAAAAAGGGCTTTATAAAATAAATTTGATTGATTGATTGATTGATTTTAAATAGCGTTTTCTGACATGAATCAAACGTTTTCATATCAGTTGACTAATTGAATTAAGTTACAATAGACAAAATCAGTAACCTAAATGTGTAATGAGGCCCAGGAGGTTAAGGAAACACACATTTAGTGTGATGATGTAGTAATTCAAACTATTTCTCTTGGTGCTTAGCTGAAAGCAACAGTATTCTTAAGCAAGAAAGACTGTTTATATGGCCAATATTCCACAGCAAAGTGGGGAACACAGCTGGGGATATTGTTCAGTGTTGTTCTGCTGTTGATGGTCACGCATTTTCTCTAAGCCTTGTCACAAAAAAATTGATAGCTACACGTTAAGAACGTGCTGTAATCTCACTCCACAGCAAGCTTGAAATGTCGCAGAAGAGCTAAACAATTGGTACCTCCTGTGTAGCTCACTCGGTTGGTACATCGTCAAGCAGGGCTGTGACGAGTGCTGCGGAGCAGACGGCCGCGGGTTCGAGCCCATTATGGGGCAGGGCAAACTGACATGCGAGCTGCTAGCAAGGGTATGTCCAGAGCCGTTACACCACGATTACATACGATGCTAAGAAATCATCATGGCTGACGGCCTTGACCCAGGGTTGATGGCTTGTGCTGCACCAATTATCTCTGGTGTGCTTATTCATATATATTTTTTTATATGTTTATTTATAGATATTTCAAAAATTGAAAAGGTAATGATATATATATATACAATACAAAATACATGCATGTATATATAGGAAATATATGAATATTTTCATATTTTTAACCTTACAGTGACCACTGGGTTTATACCAAATACTTGGAAAACTGCCTGGTGTCCTTACAGAAAGGTGGGGATACAGGTGACCTTGATAAGTATATTCTTGTCTAGCAAACATTTTACTCACATTTAGTCACTAGTAAAATGTTCAGCTGCACTCCATTTTATGAGAGCTGCATGTTAAACTAATACCAGTCCAGTTTTACAACAGGACACAGTACCATTACAGCCACTAGAGTGGTTGTGAATTATATTATTAGAGCAGTTGACAGTAAGTTCAACTGTGACGCCTTATATATTGACATAAAATGATTAAACTTTGATGAAGTTGATCATTCCTTGCTGGTTAAAAAACTGATCTCACTGGGGTTAGCTGTAGACCTGTACATGTTTTCAGAATTATCTTAGCAACAGATCACAGGCTATTATTACTGACGGGATAAAATCAGATGTTGTTCCTTTTTCAACAGGATTACATGTTGTGTCCTTTACTGTTTACTACATATATAAATGACAATTTTTAATATGCCTGTGTGTCTGTTGAATGTTTGGGAGAATGTGTTTATATGAGTAAGCATAAAAAAGTCCATATCTGTTATGTGCACACATCCATTAAAGAGAAACAAAGTGCAAACATGTGTACCACACAGTTTTGAATGCCCAGTTTAGGTTGAGTCTATTGTTATTACCTGATTCAAATAAATGTAATCATGTGACAGAAAACAATTAAGATAATCCATTGTCATAGCATGCCTAAAATGTAAGATATTCCATTGTCATATCATGCCTAAAATTTAAGATAATCCATTGTCATAGCATGCTTAAAATTTAAGATAATCCATTGTCATAGCATGCCTAAAATTTTACATAATCCATTGTCATAGCATGCCTAAAATTTAAAATAATCCATTGTCATAGCATGACTAAAATTTTACATAATCCATTGTCATAGCATGCCTAAAATTTAAAATAATCCATTGTCATAGCATGCCTAACATTTAAAATAATCCATTGTCATAGCATGCCGAAAATTTAAGATAATCCATTGTCATAGCATGCCTAAAATTTTAGATAATCCATTGTCATAGCATGCCTAAAATTTAAGATAATCCATTGTCATAGCATGCCTACAATTTAAGATAATCCATTGTCATAGCATGCCTAAAATTTCCCAAACAGGATATAAGGTGACCCTGCCTCAGAAGATGGGAGAAATTTTTATTAAATCTAGCAAAAAAGCAACTGATTGATTAATAAAAACACATGATTCATCTGTCCAATTTCTATCTACATTTTACAATGACTACGCAACTGACTTTACAATAAACTTTTTTACTGTTAATTTATAGAATAGTATTTTATAGTATAGTAGCCTGCATTTCTGTAGTGATGAAAAGTTTTAGCTCACATTGCTTACAAAAGTAACGTTGAGTGTATGTATATACAATTTGTTATATCGTTATAATTCATATAATTTAGAAAACAGTATGAATATGTTTCAGAATTTAAAATGTAAATACAATACACCATGTTGACAGTGACAATATAGTTTACTGAGATATCTGACAAATCTGTTTACGTTTCAAATGTATGTCACAAATATGTTTATTATACACGTGCACCCAAATAACTGTGTACTGTACCTATTCTAAATGTCGATCCTATGCATTTATTCCGTTCTAACGCTAAACATTTTGTTAATAGCTTTTTGCACTATGTATTATTATTTAGTTACTGTTGTTGATCTCTCCTGAATGAAAATCGGGACATTATCGCGATAAGTTCTTTGTAAGAAAATACAGAAGATTATCTGGATGTCAATTAGAATGTTAAACAATACGTAAACTTCAGTAGCCACAATGTAGACCAAAGTTAGCTATGTAGCTAGCTACTTTTCCCTTGGCTAGCAACAATACAATTTAGCTAGCCGACACAGAGCGGTAGATACCTATTTGAAACCCTTTATTCCTCTAATGTGGTTAAAACTGAAATTGTAAATCGGGTTTGATCCACGCTCAGTAAAACACAACAGATAATAATCTCACCTTCTAATTGCGAGGAAAACCAGCAGTTACGTAACCTTCCGCTGAGTATCTACTTCTTCTGTGGAATCAGATGTCAGATCGCATCCGCCACCTACCGCCACCTACTGTACCGGAGTGTGAGGTCAGTTACAGATTACAAAAATTAAATTCTCCCCATTAAACCTCTTCCCTTGAGAAATGCAAACAGTACCCTGACACCCCTGTCTTTTCCCAGACTTCCACCGACAACACGGCCACCATCTTAGATATGTACACCGACATAAGATCCAACAAACGATGACCCAATAAAACAATAATTTCCGTCACATACACCCCTGCCCCCAACTTTTCCTTTCCTTGCTCCATCGACCCATCTGTATAGAGCTTTAAAACTGACTGCTCACGTACGTCTCCACAGACCGGCTCACATTCTCCTCCCCTCAGTATGTCCTACCCTCAATCATTCCCACATCCACACTGGGGTTAGGATACAACCATGGGGGGACTCCTCCCATAATCGACTTCTTCTGCAATGTTTATTGAGGTTGAAATGAAGTGTAATCGTGCATTGCCACCCCTTATTGTACTGTATGAAAAAATATTCTTTCCATTCAGTTAATTTGCCACTAAAGCTGCCCTTTTTCTCCAATCATCAGCCTCTCATCCATATAATATTTTAGTTATGGGCTAGGAACAGTGATGGTAGAGAGAGAGATGGAAAGCAGGCAGGCGCACAGTTAGGTTTTATGTTATTTCATGCGTGTGAGTTTATTCAGTTTTAAATTAAGTGGAAAAGTTATCATTTAATTTATGAATGTAATTCAGTTACCTAATAATTATGTGCATTTATATTTGAGAAAATGTCTGTATTTTCCTCTGAGAAAAACAAATCTCTCTTTTATATTTTAAAAACATTCAGTCTTGATGAAAAAATAAGTTTGGGATTTAGTAGCATTGTATCAGTTCAACTGTTGAAAGAATCTTGAAAAACAGTTATTGCTTAATAATTGTGCACACACTGTAGTGTTTTATTAAGACATTTGTTCATTCAAACTCTTTTATGTTCCAACATTTTATCTGCAATTAGTTCACTGGTGATATGGGATGGCATTTGCCTTGTTGCCCACTGATGGAATGGAACGGTCTCTGTCTGTTTAGGTGTTCATTCTCATGTATGTCACATGCATGTCACATGTATTTCACATGCATGTCACAGCTTTCTTCCTCTGGCTGCAGAGTGCATTTTGTGCCCAAACCTCTGTAAAAGATTGGTCTTACTGGTGACAACTTGTAATTACATTAGCAGACATTAGCATATTATAATATGCAGAGACCCAGGAATAAATTACTATGTGTACTTGCATAGTCACCTCCTTGTAATTTGCTCCGCAGACTTTAAATCCCAAAAGGTTGCCTGTCTGAACCCCCATTAGGGTATACATTATATTTTGGGGAAATGTAGCTACTGGCTACTCAAAACAACAGTGTAGTCTACTTCTAAACAACTAGGTACAACATGAAGATCTAAATTCATTATTATGTTGATTGGAACATAAATGACCTACAAAATTAATTTAGAGGTGTGCTTGCACAGTTGTATTCCAATAATTCACACACAGTGTTCACTGTCTGCTTTGCTCAACACAGGTGACAATCTCTCAGAATCTACCTACTTTTTATTTGGGAAATGTACCTAGTCATACAAACCATAAAGTCATGTTTATTTTCAAACTACAAAACAAACATGTTAAGTTATACTTAAAAAAATGTAAATGAGTAGGGATTAGGCTGTACTGTCTGTATTTTCTAAAATTGCCTCCTCAAAGTAACACTGGAATTTACTTCTAAACAGCTGTGTACAACTCAAGAAGGAATTAATGTATTTCTGTCAAGGTTCCAAGGATTGGGAGGCAGGCGCGTCTTCAAGAACATATTTATTTCCATTAGCAGGAACTTGACAAGAAACAATGTACAACACAGGACTAACAAACACTCAGGACTAAATACTCAATTAATGAGGTAAGGAGGTGCAGGTGTGGCCTAAACAACAGAACTGATAGGCTGACAAAAACATGTGACGGGATCATGTGACACAAAGAGCGGGAAACAAAACCAAAACAAAACATATAGGGGAGAAACCACCCTGTAGTGACACAGAACTGGCACAAAGACTATGGACATTGTGACATAACCCCCCACCTAAGGAGCGACACCTGGCGCGACCACTCCACCACTAAACACAGAAACAAAAGGACATGCACACAAAGACACGAGAGGAGGAGGGCAAGGGAGGGTAGCGGGGCCCAGGCAAGTGGGGACACAGGAGGCGGCCGGGCGGCAGGGAACACAGGGGGCGGCCGGGCGGCAGGGAACACAGGGGGCGGCCGGGCGGCAGGGATCACAGGGGGCGGCCGGGCGGCAGTGAACACAGGGGGCGGCAGGGAACACAGGGGGCGGCCGGGCGGCAGGGAACACAGTGGGCGGCCGGGCGGCAGGGAACACAGGGGGCG
>JACXGM010037897.1:0-10975 GCA_016801145.1 Umbra pygmaea
TTTTGGCATTTAGACAAAAAATTGCACATTTTTCGAAATTTCGCCAAAGTTCATGTGTAAGGTGGCACCCCTAAATCTCAATGGAATTCCTCAAAACTTTGCAAAAGTTATTTCTATGTTAATTAGAACAAAATGTAATGCCAGCCAAATTGATATTTCAAAATTAAAATTTCCCATTCAAATTTGATGCACCCTAACGCGCATATCAGGCGAGCCGTGCCGAAAAAAGCTTGCATGCTAGAAATAGGACCGACGCCTATTTTTCACGCGACAGGCAAGCGTGTTGTAAGCATTTCCAGGTAAAATAGCATATGAAAAGATGTTTATTTGTCATTTTGACAAGAATACATTTGATAAATTATATTTTAAAGTTTGAAAGTCTCTATAGGTTTTGACAAATGCACATAAATATAATTTAAAAAATTAATAATTGTCGATTTTCAAATATTGCACCTGTCAATACTGTAGCCTATTTTGCCATCAATACTGCCCATTTTGTCTTTGTGGTAATCAAATCAGGATATATTTATTTATCAGAGTTTGAGAGATGTGTGATAACAGTTAAAATTGCTTTCATAAAGGAAAGAACAAGACCTCAAGGACGTTTTGTAGCTGCAGAGAAGCCAGGTTAAGTTTCTAGCTAGAATGAAACTGATTTTTCAATTAGGAAATTCTATCAAAGCTCCACATGGTTGGTAATATAGGCTAATAGTGGGTAAATGTTTACTGCTTTCATTTCAAGAGAACTGTTCCCATTTTTTTATCAACCTAAACTTTTATCCGATCTGATCTCTTCCAGATAGGGAGGCAATCAGGGAAATGCAACCCATTTTAAATCGAAACGTCTTCACAGGGGTTAACTAGTTTATAGCTACAGTATATGCGTTATATATAATGAATAAGGAGGGTTTATAATTTATCATCACATTAGCCTACAGAACTTCAAAATTGATATGTCCATTCGCAACGCACAATCGTTGTGCATATCTAACTTGTCAAAACTATAAACAAATTACATGTTTTTTAACCTCCCTATGTAATTAAAAGGCATTCGTGTCAGTAGGGAATATATCGCTAGTGTTCTCAAACACAGTTTTCACAGTAAATCTGATGTTGAGTTTGACAGGAAAAAAATATTTTACTCAAATCAGTATATATTTATTCATCACTGTTTGAAAGGTGTGTGAAAACAGTTGAAATTGTTGTTATAAAGGCAAGAGCAGCACTTTGCAAATCCAAATGTAGACTGGTCTGTCGGTGCCTATGTCCCGAGATAGCCCTCCCTGTACCTGTCACCTAGCAGCAGCAGCGCCGCATCAGACACGTTTCTGGTGTGCAAAGAAATAGACAACGCCACGCAGCCGCCACGCAATTGACATGCAACAGAAACGACACGCTCACGCCACACAGCCAGTCTGCAGCCGGCCTTAGACCTATTGTCAATGTCATTTTCAGAGATTAAGCTGCCCTCACCTGACATGCAGGGATCTTTGGAGTCACTTCTGAGTTGCAGTCTGGAGGTAGGACTTGGGTCGCGCCGTTGAGTAGCTGGTTGATGACCAGCTTTAGGACGACCGATTTGGGTACAGGGCATCTGCTCAGTGGGGAAAAACACGTAAATTTGCGGTTCCTGAGTATGATCTTAGTGGCAGGGTTGTTTCGATGGGCTGAGTTCTTTGCCATGTTTGCCAAGGACTTTGGGCACTTGAAAAAGGTATTGCCACACAATGAGCACATACTCTCACTTTAGCAGGTATTAGCCTTGTGGCCCCAATTTCTACAACGCCAACATTTCACCGTAGGACAGTCTTTAACTTGGTGGTCAGTTGCTTGGCAAATAAAGCACCTTGTTTCTTGCCCGGTATAAATAATTTGGCCATTGTACGGGCCCAGAGCTATTGAATTCACGATCTGTGCTATGTGGCCTGAGGAGTCCTTATTTAATCCAATTTTGTATTTTCTAACGCCGTACCAGATTCCGAATTTATCTTAAGGTTTATAAACTGGCTGAAGGATGGTGCAGTATCTTTTTTAGTACAATTCTATGTCCTGATCTGGGATTCTGCCAATCCAAAACTTTACAACAATTGACATAATATAAATTTCTACGGAGGATTCATAGGGCCCATTCTTTCCATTTTGGATCGGTAGTCTTGTTTGGTACAACTCCAAGGAAACGATGTAGCAGTGCCTCTTAATAAAAGACCAATTCAAAATCTCTTCTGTTAGGCAAGGCAATGAAAGAATATATATAACTTGCTGTAATCCATGTCGATTGAAACAATAGCTCTTCTGCCACGTAATCCCTATTAGGGGCAGGTCTGTCTCCGATAAATTTGAGCCTTACCCAATGTGTGCCTAACTTTGAGGTGTAGGAGGTAGAGCTTGAAATTTCTGCCCGAACCCGACAGGACCGACCCTAACTCGCCAGGTTGGGTTGATTCGGTCTTAATTTCTCACATATTTCACCAGGCACGTCGGGATAGGGCCGGGTTCGGTCTGTAAATTTATTACGGTAAATATATAAAAACATAATTTTATATTGCAACCTTTTTAATAGCTAACTTGTTTAATTTAAGCAACTCCTATCTATCTCAGTCAAATCGTTTCCTGTCCACGCCCTTTTTCCCTCTCCCTGTGACTGATTTATTGATGCTTTTTAGAGAAAAATGCGAAATCGCTTTTGGCGATTACAGTTTGTCAGCCAAGGAAAAGAAACCTAAGTCGGAGGCGTGGAAACACTTTGACAATGTTACTGATCAAACTAATACACCAGTGGGTTATGTGCAATACAAAAGTTGCCACAGTCTTTTTAAGTATGAGAGCATCCCAAACTGAACTTGACCTGTCTCAAAATGAAGAGTGGAGACTGCTTATCGCGAATCATTCCTACATGCTGTTTTAAGAATTTGCTTATACAGTTAGTTATCAATTAGTCAGCTTATAATATTAATATTGTGTCTTGTCATCCATAGCAACATTTGAAGAAAAATAAAAAGTGTAGCCAATCTAGGTCTCCCCTAGAGTGAGATAGGCCTAGAGAGATACAGTAAGTGGTTTCTCTCCTGTGTGTACCGTTTCATGTTCACTGCTATTCAGGCCTTATATTACCCATTACCCATTAGTGTAGTTTAGATAGACTAAACATTTAGGCTAGTATCATTGTCCAATAGATCGTATCCAATCTAATCTATCCCAGCATTCATTCATTCACAATTTTTTCTTGTATTTAAGTTCGTCATTGTTTCATGTTGCAGTCTGTGAAGTTGTCTTTGTTAAATAATATAGCCTCGTTTTTTACCACACATGACTTTCTCATTTTGTAAATGTTTATCTTGAATAAACATTCCTTGCGCATTAGGAATTTTTTTTGCTATTCCTTGCGCATTTGTCTCCATTCAAAATGTCGGGCTTCAAAAAGCTATCAAGGTGCCGGTTCGGTCTCGGGTTCGGACAGATCTGTGTTGGGTTCACATTTTCAGGACCGATTAAAGCTCTAGTAGGAGGACATTACGGCGCAATAGGGTCAATACCAGTGAGTTATATTATAAAAACTCTGGTCTTGCTTTTAAAAATAAATCAATTAATTGAAAATATTTCTTCTTACAAATACACAAAATACAACACATTTCAATATATATACATATCTAAATACTAAACATATTCAATAGTGTAGTGAATCAAGAGAGCCTCCATTAAATTGTAATACTATTATAAGTAAAATTTATTCCACGGAAGGAGCTGTTTATCAAGAGTTTTCCTCCTTTTAAGCTCAGAGAGAACTTGTTTATACATGGTATTGCTGTCTATTACCATCTGTTTTATTACCATACAGCATCTGGTTTTCAAGATCTTCATACATACAATGCTGATGGATAACTGCGTAAGTTCCTTGTGCTTCTCTGTCCCATATTAAAAATCTTTTTTTTTTAAATCATTTTACTTGGGACATTCCAATCTATCTGTAAATTTTGAAATTGATCCACCAAATCACCGTAAATCAATTTATATGTTGGATCGTGTCTGGATTTTCCTCTCCTTTTTTCCATTTTGAAATGTCGCCTACCCAGAGAGCTTTCTTCGATATGGCATTTGTCACATTTTGAAAAAATGCAATACACAATCTCATTCCCAATTCTACTGCACCCAGACCGCCATGCTCTTTGCTTTTATACATAAGCTCTCTTTTAGTTACTTCCCTGGTTGTGCCCCAGATTAAATTTATATACTGCTTATTTAATTGCATTGTCATTTTCTTCGATGGAGGAAAAATGTTTGCCAGGAACAGGAGTTTGGATATAACAAAAGATTTTATAATGTTTATTTTTTATTAAAAATTTGTACTTTTATTTTCCCATTTTTTAACTTCTTCTTTGACTTCACAAAGTTTTGAGTCCCAGTTTCTTTCGCTGCAATCTCTGTTGCAGATAGTCAAACCAGAATTTTTATATCATCCTTTACTTTAATATTAATTTTGCATTATTACTTACATTTCCTATCCAAAATCCCTCAGTTTTGTTGTGATTTAATTCGGCTCCAAAGCCAACTCATACAGGCTTAAATTATTTGTTAGAGCATCCATCTCGATTTGATTGTTAATAATCACAGTGACGTCATCAGCATAGGCAGTAGCTATTACTTCATGTTCTTTGCCCACTAGTGTACCAGATAAGATACGGTCTGTGTTTATTGTTTTGATCAGGGGACTGATGACCAGGGGGGTATTGCACAAAAGTAGAATAAAGAAATCCAGTATAACTGAAAAAGCGCAGCTTGACTTAGTGTGATCTGCTCATCGCGGCTTAATCGGTTGCACGTTTGCCGAGCCAGGATGAAAAGGTAAAGCTATGTCAAGCCAGATGTAGATATTCGGGATAAGTGCACGTTCACGGCTTTCTTAAAAAGACCACTGTATCGATCACAGATTTACTGATGCAGAGATGGAGAAGACGCATGTAGTATATTTTTCACCCGCTGAGCAGCAACTTCTTATGGAAAGTTACGAGGAGGTGAAGTATAGAATCTGCAAAAAAGAAAATACAGCTGCGTTTAGGATTTAAAAATATCTACCTACACTGAAAAAAGTATGACAAGTGGTTGTTCATCTAATGCAATTATACTCATTCCATTCAGTGAAAATAATATGAGTTTATTGTATAACCTATTATTTTAAATTAAGACAAAATTAAATTTGTCTGGGAAGCGCAAACCTAAAGATTTCATCTTGACTCAAAGCACATTTTGTAGGTTACATCATATTAGCTCTCAAGTTTTGACACTTCCCAGCATGCTTGTCTGCACCTTTACTTTTTAAGAATGGTTTGTTTTAATGTATGTTCTGCTTCATGCATTAATGTATCGATTACTTTGTTTGATTATTAAATTATAATATTAATCTTTACTTTTCAAACCTAATATAAAGTGTAAATGGTGTAATTTATTGCAACCATTACTGAGAAAAGTGTTCCATTCTATGTAGTTTAGCTAATTTGGTAGAACATGTTACTATTTCACCAATGCAGATCTTTCCACTGCAAGTTATGGGTGATAGAACATTCAACAGATTAAATATTTTATCAGTTTGATATTCTAATTTGTAAAAATACAATCTTGAAGTAACTGTCAGTTGTGTTACTAAAGCTGTAAACACTCAGAAATTGGTATTTGCCACATTTCCTTAGAAACGCATGCTGGGCGATATGCAAATGTGAATTTGATCATTCAGATTTGCTCAATTTACAGTAAATGTGACGATTGGCTGTGAAGATCAACTTAAAAAAATACACGTTAAACCAAATTTAATTACATTTATTGGGACAACCTAAAAAATCACACGTTGAACAAATTTATTTATTTTACATTGGGTAAGCATAAGAAATAGGTGTGATTCATCACTCTACATTTTTTAAGTTGGATCAATATGTTTTCAGTGTGAGCAAAGGGAATTAATGCTCCTATGGAAATTTACGCTAAAGACTAGGCCTAAATACATACCCTTTTCCACAATGCGATAATATGTTTTACAACCAACCATATGCACAAAACTCTATAAGCTATGTCTAATCCTAAATATATCCATACAATTAATTTTCATACAGAACAAACATGATGGGGCAAAAGTACCTGGCAACAAGTCAAGATCAAATATAAAAACATTTAGCAGGCTGGTAAGTGCCTTAATTCTTAACAGTGTGCAAATGGTATGTAGAAATTACTTACAGGGGAAGGTGATAAAGATGTGTAACAAGGATTTCAGTGCCATACACTCACTTCTGACAGTACGGCAAATAGTGCCTTTATTTAGAAATAAAAAATAAAGAAAATTTGCCCTCATCACTGACTTCTTTGAAATCCCTGTTGCAACTTCATGAACCATTTCAAACCATCTAAACGACTGCAATGAATGTATGAATGTTTAACACGTTTATTTCGGATCAGAACGACCACTGATTTAACACATGAGACTCCAGGATTAATCTTAGCCTGGCTGTTAGCCTGCTCTGGAGCAGGCTAGCTGCAAAGAATAAATCTCCATGGTTACTTGGCTGGGTTTATTTCTAGCAGTTGTTGTGCAACCAAGTCAAGGCTAAATTCATCCAGGATAGCTTGAATATCCCGGCTTAATCCCTTATCTTGGTTTTGTGCAATACCCCCCAGGATATACAAGGTAGTGCTTAAGGGGCAGCCCTGCTTAACTCCTCTTTTCACATCTAAAGTTTCTGTTAAAATTCCATTTACATTAATATGAACACTTGACTTAATATACAGACATCTGACCATACTGATGAAATCTTCTGGGATACCATAAGCCTTCATTACCGCCCAGAGGTAGTCTCTGGAGATGTAATCGAAGGCTTTATTTTGATCTAAAGCGATTACATAGAAATCTTCTCTTCCAGGTTTATTTATTATTTCTCTCAAGGTACAAAGATTATCCCACATTAAACGGCCTTTCATGGCACACGTTTGTGCCTTTTCTATAATTTCATCTAATATACCATTTAATCTGTTTGTGATTATCTTAGCTAATATTTTATAATTGGTGTTCATAATGGTCAGATGTCTGTAATTATTGATATCATCCTCTTCTCCTTTCTTATAAAAAAGACACATTACTTCTTCATAAAAGGATTCCCCCATACAACCACTGGCCAAACCTTTGTTATACACTCATCTAAAGGATTATTAGGAACACCCGTTCCAAGGAGTGAGCAAGGACTGAGCTAACGGGGAAAGCTCATCTTTGCTATTTAACTCGGCAGCGGGTTTGAATATACCAGACCCTTTATCAATGAACGTGCTCATTTTATCAGGGTTTGCGATCCCGGAAACGGCTCGACCGATAGAGGAAGAAGTCACTCTATTGGGAATCGTTTTCGCTACCTCAGGGGTATCGCTGGATACACAATGCTGGCTAGAGGAAACCGTAGCTAAGCTAGACACAGTACCTACAAAGCACAGAATTACTCCCCGTCCACTCCACCGGAGGGACGGCGGAATGAGTTGACAGACAACCAGCGCATCGTTTAGAGGCTTTATTGTGAACAATAACCTTTGATGTGGGAGACCCCCGAGTGGAGAGGTCTCCCTCCGCCCGTCATTGACGCTGCTGCTTACCCCCAGGAACCGGTTGGTGTGACCAGGACGGGGCGAGGGGTCTGGTAGGTCGCTGTCGCTCGCTCACGGAGGGAGGCTCCGGAGTCGGCACAGGCGCCGGCGGGGCTGGTTGAGGCTGTACCCTGCGTCTCTCCCGACGCCGCTGAGATCGCTGGCCAGCGGGTTTGGGGTTAGTGGGCGCTCTGGACCCGGCAGGGACATGGGCGGACGTAGACGGCGCCGTGTGGCGTCGCTGAAGGGGAAAAACTCTAGCCAGAGCCTTCTTGTCCGCCTCCTCCTTGACCACTCGCTCCATGACCTCATCGGCAGCCTGGCCGAAGAGGGAGTCAGTGGTGAAGGGAGCGTTCGCGAGGGTCATCTTCTGGGCATCACTGAGGGCCGTTCCCGACAGCCAAAGGTGTCGCTCAGCCACTGCAGTGATCGCCGTAGTACGGCCGGAGCAACAGGCTACCGCTTCGGCCATCTTAGAGATGGCGCAGGCAGCCTTGCCCACCTCCTTGACTTCGCTAGCGGTGAAAGAAGACTTTCCAACCACTAAGGCAGCGATAGCCGAGGAGAGAAGAGCGACGTTAGACGCCGCTCCTCCGGCCTGAGCAGCAAGAACATACGACCTGTCCAACCAGGACGAGGTCAGTCTATCCTTGGCTTCTTTGTGCTGGGGCCTCTTTTTTAATATATATTTTTTTAATTTAACCTTTATTTAACCAGGTAAGTTGACTAAGAACAATTTCTTATTTACAGCAACGACCTGGGAGCAATTAGGGTAAAGTGTCTTGCCCAAGGACACGACATTTGGCTCAGTTGGGAATCGAACTGGCACCCTTCTGACTACAAGTCTGACTCCCTACCCACTGAGCCATCTGCGCTCTTGTCGACCAGCCAGGCAGACGACCCTCTGGCGAAGTGGGGGGCCAGCGACGCCTCGAGTCGCGGCATGCCTCTCGCCACCGGCTCAATCCTGCTCGCCACGTTGGTGAAGGGGAGCGAACCCTTGACCGGGGCAGCGGACTGGACTGGAGCGGCCCAGGAAGCCTCCAGTAAGCTAGCCAGACCGATCATGGGAGGCGGAGGGGGCTCCTTCAAGGCCACAGGTTTGGCATAAAAGGCGTTGCCCCAGGTTCCGCCTACCGCAGACTCCGCCAGTGGTGGATATGGGATGTTAAGTCTGGCGGCAGCCTTCCTGAAGATCCCTGGAAGGTCCTGTCTGATAGAAGAAGGCTCCTCCGAAGCAGGCGCAGGAGCAGCGGGCTCAGGTTCCTCCTCCGAAAAAAGTCCTCCTCTTCAGAGCGTGAGGAGTCAGAGCCAGACGGTAGCTCAGTGTGAGCCACCGGTTCAGCTAGCTCCTCTGGAGTCATATCGCGATCTAAAAGATTGCCGCAGGCTCCAGAGCGCTCCTCCTCTAACTCCTCGGACACCGGGGCCATGACCACTTCAGCAGCCTCGGGGCGCGGAAGTGAAGAAAGCCTCGCGCCTCTGCCTCACCTTGTAAGGCAGCGCCGCGCATACGCCACACGACACCGCGGGTCTGAGAGCCGCACGTGCGTGCTCGATCCCCAGGCAAAACACACAGCAGCCGTGTGTCTCGCCATCGGCGGACAGGCGGTGGCAGCGGCAGGCGAGTGGCTGTGGGTCCACGGGGAAGGACATGATGTAGAATAAGATGAAAGTGACGACATGATGACAGAAAATCACGACCATTAATAATCCTCGAAAGGTGTAGCTAACTATCGGCTGAAGACAAAAGGGAGCAGAACGTCGGGCTCTGCCTTCTCTTATAGAAGTGGCGTAGTCACCCTATTGGCTGGTGTTTGTGACGTGCATGTACATTTTTTCAGGTGCACCCGCGTGCGCGGGAGGGGTAAACCACTAGGAGCATAGCTCCCCTATGGGGCGGAGCTCCACGACATAGAACATTGAGTACAGTACCATAACTTATAATTTTAAAATGATTTGAGACATAAATTCGATCAAAATGAGTCTTAGTTTTGTGATCAAAGCGGGTAAATTGGACCCCTATAGGATAGATATCCCGACACACATCAATTAAAGCAGCTTCATCACAAATTTCTTTTAAAAGTTTTCCTACTTTTATTAATTTCAAACCCTTAGGGCTAACTATATCATTTTCATTGGTGATTGTGTTAAAATCTCCACACAAAAAAAGTTTATAGCCGATTGTCAAAAGATCTCTAAGTCTTTTAAAAGTTAGATTTTTTTTTGTTTTACTTGGGGCAATATTTTTCACCCCTGTAGTTACAATCAATCATCAATAGTCTCCCTGGAATTATATTTCTTCTACGTATAATAACCACATCATTTGTTTTAAAATATATACCGACACCATCAGCTTTGCTATTCCCGATTGAAATTACACTTAGTCCTTTGTCCCAGATATTACACACGTTAGCGGCATCATTGTAGGTGTTCAGCCTGATTTCCTGAGTGCATAGGATATCAAAGTCGTTTTCTGAAAGATACTTCAATTTCTTGATTCTATTAGCACTCAACTGTATGCCGCGGGCGTTCCAGGTGAGTATTTTAAGATGAGTCATTGTGATTTCGGGAAGAAAAGCTAAACCTTGAAGTCGGTTTATCATCCAGTCGTTTATTCCCTTTTTTATAGGCGGTATTGCGGCATCTTTTCTTTTTAACCAAATCAAAGGGGGGCTCGTGTTGGGACTCTGGAACAGGTGACTCTGGTGTAGGAGAATGCGAGCCAGGTATACTGTCGCCAGAGGAGCTATCAATATTATTCTTGGAGTACAGCGGGATGCTGCTGGCTTGCTGACCGACTGTCAGACCAGTCGAGCTAAAGTCTGAGCATGGACTCTCACTGGCACTCTCATAACTTTGCTCATTGCCTTCATTCTCATCACTTTCTCTATCATTGCCATCATTCAAGCTTGCAATACCACTGATCTTAGTTACATTTTCCTCACCTGAATGAAGGGAGACCTCGGGAGGAGCATTTTTGGTCTGTGCGATATATAGGGGTGAATGGGGTGTTGTTCAGAAGCCGAAGCTTGTTCCGGACCTCCATGCTGCAGAAGGGTTGGGTGTTTTAAAGCTCCTCCAGGCTGTGTGATAACTAGTAGTTGGTTTGGTCCTCCAAGTTGATTTGTAGCTGGTTGAAACTTTGGACTTGCGTACTGCTGGTTGGTGTTTTGATCTTCCAGATTGCTGGGCTGCTAGTTGTTGTTGTTGTGATCCTTCAGGTCGCTGAGCGGCTAGTTGTTGCTCAGGTCCTCCAGACCACTGGGTCGTTAGTTGTTGCGACATGCCTCCATGTGGCCGGGTATCAGGTTCTTGTTGTTTTTCTCCAGGTTGTTTGGTCTCTGGGGGGGGGGGGGGCCGGGGG
>JACXGM010037898.1:0-10975 GCA_016801145.1 Umbra pygmaea
GGTTCAACAATTCACTGAACAAGGTGGTTATACCATGAACACGGCTAGTCACACTATAGAATTTGCGTACACGAAGTCAGACCAGACGTGAGATTTTATCGCAGCCTACGATCACGTTCAAATTGATAAATCCCTTGCTTTGCGTAAGAATCGCCGTACGCCCGTCGTACGCCTGTTTTAGGTCGTACGCACGTTTCATTAATGAGGGCCACTATCAGCTTGCAGCCTGCAGAGTCTGTAACAGATTTGTTTTATAAAAATGTGCAGTCTTATTCATAAAAACAGTGTAGTGGACTTCAAATCAATTCTGTAACTCAGTAAAATCTAAATGTTTTCACCCATAAATCTGATGGAGAACAAATGGTTACTACCTCTATGGAAATGTATAATTTAATACTTGAATCCTTTTGTCTGTAATGCTTTTTGTTAAACTATGTTATTTCAGATAACTTTTTGTTGGACTAAATGAGTGATTGATCTGCCATTGTTAATTAATGCAGACACTGACTGCCTCCCAGGAGAGAGGGTATATGTCATGGCCAGGGACAAGAAAAATCAGCTGAGGATAATGTTCACTGGGTCAAGTTTTTTTCTATATTTTTGCTGCTGGTCATGCTTGTACCTGGACCATTCAACAAATGCACAGGCTGCTTTTGATTTTATTACTCAGCTCGGGGGCAACAGGGTTAGCAGAATAGCTTGTTATTTCATTATAGTTTGTTTTCTAACTTTGTCTTTTTGTTTCTTTTCCTGTTCACGTCTATTTTAAAGTTCAACTGTTTTAATAGAACAAGTGAATATAGTCACCTGAAGCCAAATCATTAAGAAAATCTAATATAAGTACAGTTGTTGGTCATTGTTTCCATTATAGTATTTATATTAATTACAAAACAGTAATCTTTTTCTAATTTAACATGTTCCATACACTAGGTTTCGGATTAGCAAGATTTTGAAGAATGATGTGCATGCTTGCTCTTAAACATGCTGATATCACGTACGACATATTCTACAGGAGCCATGTCTGGCCCACTTGTCTCAACAAAGCTAGCATTTGCCCATTTAATAGATGCTCTTCAAATCCCCTACCTTGTTTATCATAATAATTTCTACCCACGGCCTGGTTGAACTAGGCTTGTGTAGTTCATATTTGTTGTTCCATTGTTTTTACACTGTAGTTTTAGTGTTACAGTTCCGATTAGTGTTTACATTTGACTCGGTTGAGTGCTGTATGTATATTAAAAATACAACCCCATCATTTGCACACTTATCACTCTAGTGTCACTGGTACACTGTTGCTTTACTGCCACTATGGCCTATTTATTGACCTACCTTCCTAAACTAATTACATCTGCACACACTCTATATAGATTTTCTAATGTATATTTTGTCTTTAGTCTTTTGTACTTTGTATACATTAATGTTGTAGTTTGCAATACCATGTTTAATCTTGGCAAGGTCGCTGTTGTAAATGAATCTGCCTACCTGGTTAAATAAAGGTGAAATTAATCAAAACAAAAAAACAATAAAAAACATTGGATCAATGGTAAAGATTTGACACATTAACAACATTTTTGTTTACCAAAGATAGGGCTAAATCTGGGTCATGAAAACGTGACATGTCATATTTGTTCTATGGAGAGTAAAGATGATTTACGATTCTGTGTTCCGGTGATAGTATTAGATGTAGATCTGCAGTAGGAATGCTGTGAGTAGTTCATACAAAGAGTTCAGTCTAACACCTTTCAGATACAGCCTACTCCTCCGTTGAAATGTAATGCGTGCTAGGCTGGCCATTTGTGAGATAACAAGGGGTTTTGTGCCTTCAACTGAATTACTTGTCGTTTCCTTTCAATGACAAATATGGTATTTTCTTAAAATGTGCTCCGTACTTACAGTATGCCAGACCCCTCAGTATTTCAGAAGCCATTTTGCAGCAATGACAATCCTATTTAGCTTTAATAAATCAACGACTGAGCTTTCCTATGGAATGTATGAATGTAAGCAGTTTATTCAATTCACGCTGGTCATACATCTCATTTACACTTTTTATGCTCAATGCCCTGGCACTTGAACTACAGAAAATGCTTTGTGTGGTTCTTTTTTATGAACTGTCACTTTAGAGGAGAGCTAAAGTCTGTGTGCAGTCATGATTTTTTCATTAAAAATGCTTTGAGATCGTTTGTATTCATGGCCACTAGTGCTTAATAGAAAAAGGAAACAGCAAAACAGAATAAAGTTTAAGTAAATCAAAAATCTTAATTAAAAACTACCAAAATTAATTTTAATGTTTTGCAGTGAAGGTTCATTGCCAAATCCAGGGTCATAGTGATTACCCTGCAGAAGTTGTTCCTAAAGCATAACTAAATAAGCGGTCAGTGGAACTTCTCCCTCCTAAAGATGACAATCAGAATCCCAGGGCATTAAAAAGATGGAACTATTTTCCAAATGTGATGCAATAAGGATAAAGGAGGACACAGCCGCAGTAGTTTATGCTGGGTAATTACTAAACATATCATGTTCAATAGTAACCTTCACGACTCATGAAACATTTCATAGGTGGATTTTATGTCTTGGTAGATAAATTCAACCTCCATTACCATTGGGAAGATTACTGGTTTTGGGAAGGCAAGAATTATTTTACAAGATTTCTCTTTCAGAAATTCTCAAGTCAAATGGAATTGTGTTTCCTACATTCTATATTAACAGCTGGTGTTGACCGACAGTGAAATGCTTACTGATAGGCTTCAGCTAAAAATATGGTAATTTTAAGTAAACACATTAAATTAGATGACCTAGAAAATGAGGAAATCATGTATTAACACAAGGAATATAAACAGCCTCTTTTAATGGCAATCATAAATGTAAAATTCATACAGAATGTTCCAGTAAATTGACATTTGGGTTTATGTACCTGTAGATAGGTGTAGCAGTGGATAGCTATTTAACAGTCTAATTAGTAGCATTATTCAGTGTGGGGCATGTGAAGGGAGGTCCTTGGATGGGAGTGCAAATGCTGCTGGAAGTGGTGTTGGAGGGCCAGTAGGGGGCACTCTTCCCTCTGATCAAAAATTCATTCCCAATGCCCCAGGGCAGTGAAGAGGACATCTGCACTGTGTAGGATGCCATTTCAAAATGTAGGAATAAAGAGGAGAGGGGCCCTCAGAGACAGCCTATGTACAGGGCCCAGAATTCTGTGCTACTGTACTCCCCTGAGCAAAGGCGTAGGAATGAGTTTGATTTTGGGGGACACACTCTATTTTTCACAAATTGTTCTTATGATTGAGGGGGACCACATTGTCTGTTTGTAACATTGGGGGGGGACATGTCCCCCCCTTCCCCCCTGTTAGTACCCTTGCCCCTGAGATACATCCTTCTAGTCTCTGTTGGGAAGCTTCCATTATGAACATTTTACTCAATTAGTGTTGAAACAAATCAAAATAGGACAAGATGACATGAAAAATCATGGGCCAAACCCGTTTAAAAAAATGTATATTTAAAAAGCTACTTTTTGATCTCACACTGAAAAAAGCTAATTTATGTGAATGTTTTCTTTGTACTTTCTATTGTACAAAATCTCATAGATTTGAATTTAAAAATATCATAATATGAACATCCCAAAAGGCATTATTATCGAGAACTACATTCGCCTGAGGTTTTTTACTTGATCTCCATATACTATATTGTTTAATGATGATATCATCTATCTTTCTATACATTTGCAACTGTTTCACAAGTGTCTGCCCTTTTGACAATGAACACAATTCAGTGGATATCAAGTAATATATTTATGAGAAAATACTATATGTAAATAAAGGATTGTGTCTCACTGTTTGTAGAGTACATGTATCATATACAAATGCATTCTAATTAATGGATCCAGAGTGACTTATAATACAGTCTTTCATACTGGTTCACAATGGTGATTAATACCACAACCCTGACATTGCAACCACAATGCTCTGCCACTGTATTTCTATTCGTTTTTATTGACAACAGTTGTAAATTTGCGGTAGGTAGACAGGCATGCAGAGTAACGATGAGGAAGGGCACAGGCAACTGAGCTGTGGTCTGAACCCATTCGTGCTCCAGAGTGGGTAGCTTGGTATGAAAGCACAACTCATGTGACTGGATACATCCACTGGTTGGAGGCGAGTTTTGTGTACAATCACGCAATCTTTCCCGGATGGCAGAAAAAGATGGGGGTGACGGGGGCCGATTACCAAAGAAATAAGGGCTATCGCTTTTGTAATGAGCATTCGCACCTACTTAAAATACAAAGAGCGGAGCACAGCATACTCTCTTCCAGGCGACAATGAAGGCAGCGAAATGTCGAAAAACTCCCGTTCGACACGTACACCCACACAAAGGCGATATCGCCTAGACACACCATGGTCGCCTAGCTACACTTGGACCTGGAGAATTGGCTTTTAGACCAATACAGCTAACTCTGGCCCAGGGGTTCCTCGACATTTTGATTGCATTATGTAATTCCCAGAGGCCTTAACCACATTCCAAAACCATTCCGGTTGACTTACTTTGTGCTATATTCACTCTCTTTAAGTCACCAACACTTACTTTATTACCGACTACAGAGGAATATACAAAAAGAAAATGTTTCTAAAGGATCTTCAGAGGTGGTGAGCATTGGCTTATTAGTCTCTTTGGGACTCATAGCTGACTCTAACTGAAGACCACAACATATAAGGGAAGATGTGGCTAGATCTTTTTTAAACTTTTTTAAATTATTCCTGTATTCATACAGACTTCAACTGAGACCCAAGTGTCTATTAATGTTGACCCCGATATTACAACAATATTAACACTTAATGAAAATGTAGAATAAATGGTTAAAATTTAAACAGTTGAAAACAAAAAGTTAATTAATCAGACTTATAGGCACTAAACCTTTTATGTTCTCATTCTATCGCATTCCATGAGTTTGGGGGCATAGTATTCAAAAGTTGTTTTATAAAATTTTGAATAATATTTTATTTTAGGTTTCTGTCTGTATAAAGCTTTATATTGTCTAAAAAATATCTCAGTCATCCAGCCAGCCTGTAAACATCGAGATTTGGACAATGTTAGTAATGGAATATATATATATATTATAACCTTTTGACCTTTTGCCACATTTCAGGCTTCAAACATAAAGATATAGAACTGTAATTTTTGTGAAGAATCAACAACAAGTGGGACACAATCATGAAGTGGAACAAAATGTATTGGATATTTCAAACTTTAACAAATAAAGAACTGAAAAATTGGGCGTTAAAGTTAATACTTTGTAGCGCCACCTTTTGCTGCGATTACAGCTGTAAGTCGCTTGGGGTATGTCTCTATCAGTTTGCACATCGAGAGACTTAAATTTTTGCCCATTCCTCCTTGCAAAACAGCTCAGTGACGTTGGATGGAGAGCGTTTGTAAACAGCAGTTTTCAGTTCTTTCCACAGATTCTCGATTGGAGAATAAAAGGCCAGATTTGTGCAGTATACAACTGATTGTTGTCCTATGGACAGACTCGCCCACCCCAGCTGTAGATCTCTGCAGTTCATCCAGAGTGATCATGGGCCGCTTGGTTGCATCTCTAATCAGTCTTCTTCTTGTATGAGCTAAAAGTTTAGAGCAGGGGTGTCAAACCAGATCCACAAAGGGCCTAGTGTCTGCAGGTTTTCACTTTTACCTTGTACCTGAATTATTGAATGTCACTAATTGGTTAGGATCTCGCCTAACCTGGCAGTCTACGTCTTATTTGGGCTCTAATTGAAAGGAAAGACCAAAAACCAGCATACACACGGCCCTCCGTGGAACCGGTTTGACACCTGTGGTTTAGAGGGACGGCCGGGTCTTGGTAAATTTGCAGTGGTCTGATACTCCTTCCATTTCAATATTATCGCTTGCACAGTGCTCCTTGGGATGTTTAAAGCTTGGGAAATCTTTCTGTATCTTAATCCGGCTTTAAACCTCTCCACAACAGTATCTCGGACATGCCTGGTGTGTTCCTTGTTCTTTATGATGCTCTCTGTGCCTTCAACGGACCTCTGAGACGATCACAGAGCAGGCGTATTATACGGAGACTTGATTACACACAGGTGGATTCTATTTATCATCATTAGTCATTTAGGTCAACATTGGATCATTCAGAGATCCTCACTGAACTTCTGGAGAGAGTTTGCTGCACTGAAAGTAAAGGGGCTGAATATCTTTGCTCGCCCAAATCGTCTGTTTTTTATTTGTTAAAAAGTTTGAAATATCCAATAAATTTCGTTCCACTTCATGATTGTGTCCCACTTGTTGTGTCCCACGTATCTTTATGCTTGAAGCCTGAAATGGTCAAAATGTTCAAGGGGGCCGAATAGTTTCGCAAGGCACTGTATATGTATGGGTATTTTACAATGTGTTGAGTTTTGAACAGAGTTTCTGACCATGTGCCAATTACGAAATCCTCCTTCTGTCCCCCACAGTCTGAGTTCCATTGACCTCTTTAATATTTACGCCTTACCACCTCTCCGCAGGCAGTGGAGCGACCATCTGTGTTTGCTGCATTCATTTATAGATGGGGCCAGGGATCTTGGATTGTTTCTTTCTGGATAATGAATAATGAATAATGAAAAGAGAAATCTACTCTATGCCAATTAATACAATACAATATATGACCCAAACATTATCAAGCAGTTTGCATAATTTATACCATGTTATAATGTATATCAGATTAATAGAAAATGTACAATGCAACAGTAGTGCCATGGTAGTGACCAAAATATAATGTGCTATAATATTTCTTTACATTTTGCTATGATTGTACATTTAGGTAAGGGACCCTACTTCCAAAAGTACAGTGCTGCCCCTTATTTTTAAAAGCCTGCCTTCAAAAGCAGTAACATAATTGGTAAGGGTAGTAGGGCTCCCAAGCCCATGTTGTTTTTGCAAAGTCTTTAAATTGTACAATGCCTTGGAAGATAGGAGTATCGTTGAAACAAATTGAATGGTTCAATTGAACAAGCACAATCTCCTTCAAGCTTGATCATGGAATCACAGAAACAAACAAAGGCCTCAGAAATTACTCCAAACCATGGCTAATTTTTAAATCAGACAGCAGGCTCAATCACCATGGTTGAATTTCCCCAGCAATGCTCAAGTGCAGATTATGTGCAGTATAATACTACGATTTAAGAATGTCATTACCTAAACAAATGAAATACCTGAACCGTAATAAAAAATGCACCTCCCCGATATTTCTACACTTCCAATATGTCATGTCCAATTCCCTCTTTAAGCCTCATGGCGTTGGCCACCACTTGGCAGGTGCAGAAAGGTAAAAGATCCATCTCATGCTTCCTCCAAGCATGTGTCGCCAACCGTCCGATATTTATTGCACTGCTCATTTAATATGGAACGCTTAAGTCAGTATGTAAATGGAAGGTTTACACATTTGCAAACTATACAACCATGGTTGAACTCAGGCTCCTGGCCTGCACACAAGGAGTCAATCGAGAGTGAAGTATAAAGGAAATTGTGTTCGACTACTTAACTACCTACCCTGGTCAGCGCTTTACCAATTTGTGCCCCTCCTAGCAGATGCTCTGGGCATAGCCGGAATGCCGCGCCCAGGATACAAACCATGCAGAGGCCCAAAATAATGCTCTTCTACCTAGAAATATATGTAAATTCCTTGGGAAGACATGCTTTCATTTTAGTGTAACATTATATCCATGGATTCTATATTCCAGTTGGTAGAATGAATTCCTAGGCCTAAGTTTTTAATTGCATGTCATCTATTAACTTCAAAGTGCCACTGACAAGATCCAAGGCTTTACTGGATCAGTGAGCTCCACTTGCAGATCCATTCTCTGTACTCATTAAAGATTCTCTCTCCTTATTCTGTTATTTCGTCTTTCTCATGTAGCCTAGTGGGGCCCATCACATTTCTTCATGGATGTTTCTAGCTTTGAAATGAACGAAGACATTATGAATTTGTTATGCAAAAGTTCAATGTATACTGGTGTTCTGTCCTCACAATGTTTATTAACCTTTAGAGAGGAAACTGAGCAACTGCTGGATAAAATCCACAAGAACTGCCTTTATTCAAGGCTTTAGAGGTCATATGTATAGAATTCTAAATAAGTACAGCTGTGAGTGGAGACCCATGTGTGTGTTGGGGGTTTTTCCCCATTTTAAAAAGAAACAAAAACAATAATAGTATCTGGGAGTATTGCAAATGTTAAAAAAGCATGGGCACACACTACCTTTGATTGCAGAACTTTAGTAATTTACTAGTATGTATTAGAGCATATGAGCATTTACTGTAATTCAACTTCATAGAGCAACTGAAGTAATAATGAAGATGTTGTGTAATTGTAATGACATTCTCTATAGTTGTTTGGCGAAGATGAAGGTGGAGAAATGTAAATTGGTATTACTAGACAGTGACTTTTTACCAGACAATAAACAGATCACTTGCTTGTATGCCATTAACATTTCTTTAACCAACTTAAAATAATGTTTTCTTTTTCCAAATAAAGTACTTATTTTCTGCATACAGTATGTTGCTATTTATTTTGCTATAGCTACTGTACAATGCAACTACCGTCCAGAACAGTCATATACAAAAACTTGTTTTGCTGAAATTTCAGTGGGCCAGATTTGAACCCATCAGTTTTCAGTATGTGCATGAGAGGCAGCAGCTAACAAGGCCACCTTGGGCCACTAGCCTAGGGAGATGAAATATATTTTTTATTTATCTGTAATCTCAATATTGTAACGTTAGAGACTTTGTACTTTATAGCCCTGATTCCTACACATAAGAGTGAATAAACTAATTTGCTGGCGCTAACATTATTATTATTATTATTTACATTTTTTTCAAATTATAAAATTATTACAATTTACAATAGGAACTAGAAGCAATGGTGGAAACAGGGATGTAGGTGGCGACTGAGAGGAAGGGCACAGATGCCAGGGGATATGTGGGGCAGAGTCGAGCTTTAACTACTTCGCAAACATCAGCACATTGCAGTAACTATCTCTGTTGCATTATGATTCAAGGGATATTAAAATAGTTTGCAACAATGTCCATTAGGCTGCAACAGTAATTCCAATTTGCCATACCCAATCAAGGGAAGAAATTTAAAATCTCAGGGAGCTAAGAAATTTTTCTGAAAATCTGTGCCAACATACACTATATGACTACAAGCACAATATTTGGACACCCCTACTAATGGTGAAGAAGGGATGATGTTTTTTCGGGCTGCAGCATGACTGTATCCATGTGCACAAAGCGGGGTCCATAAAGACGTGGTTCGATGAGTTTAGTGTGGAGGAATTCGAGTGGCCTGTGCAGAGCCCCAACTTCAACTCCACTGAACACCTTTGGGGTGATTTTGAGCCAGACCTTCTCATCCAACATCAGTGCTTGACTTCACATATGCTCTTTCGGCTGAATGGGCACAAATTCCCACAGACACACTCCAAAATCTTGTGGAAAGAGTGGTGGAAAATATACCTGCAACGGGGGGACTCAAAAAGGGGGTGGTCAGGTGTCCACATACTTTTGGCCATATATTATACACTGTAAAAAATGTCTGTAGATTTCACAGTGAAAAACTGTCAAATCATCACGGTAAAATACTGTACACTCAAAAAAGGTTGAACACAGTTTCTGTAACAGTGAAACACAGTAATTTAATTTGTCATCTCTTTTCTGTTAAAAATACATTACTACACTGTTAAATATACTCTTGCACTGTGTTTATAACGGAAATATGCCGTAAAATATACGTAATAGCCGATTTCCCAGAATGCTTTGCTGCACATTTTTGTTTTAATATATTTTGTACTTCAAGCATTTATGCATTGAACACTTTATGATTGATTATCAAATTAAAATAACAATCTTTACTTTTCAAATCTAAAAAAGTCATTATCTTTATTCCAACCATTACTGAGAAGTGTATTCCCATCAATGTAGTTTAGCTAGTCATAGTTCAGTAGTGGTTGATTCACTATTGCAGTTCTTATGAATGCAGGTTGTGGGTAATATTACAACTTTTGGATATACAGATTCTGATTAGTACTAAATATATGTGGATCATTATTCTTTAAATTGGATTATTGTCACATTAAATTCTAATTTATTTTACAGACTGTTGAATTACATGTTTAAACTGTTAAATTTACTCAACAAACTTGTTCACTTCAGTGTAACAATGATGTTAATATTACTGAAATCCAATGTTAAATATACATGTTTTAAATGTTAAATTTACATGTAATTCCGTAAGTATGTTTACGTTTTGATGTGTTTTTTACAGTATTGTTCCGGTAACCACAGCTGCCAGTTTTTTTCCGTAAAAACAACAGGATTTTTTTACAGTGTATTTCCAGTTCTATTACTTTAAACAATTGCATTTTCCTATGACGTTGGTCCATAATGTTTTGCTATTATATTGGTCTTCATTGGTCTATTGCAGCTTCACGCAATCAGGGTACATTCCATACATTGCATAGCACTTCCATCAGGACTATTAAATGCATCTAATTAGGGAATACATTTAAATATTGAGGGTTAAGGTTTGAGTTAAGATTGGGCATCCCTTTTCTGAGGTTAAAGGTAGGCATCAAATTACTGAGGTTAAGGTTAATATTAGAGTTAAATTAACTTGCCTCACGCTGGATCTCACAAGGAACTGATTTAGTGTGTATTCCAGTTTCCACAATGATGCATTGGACCGTACCTTGCTGTGGTACACAGCTCATGCCACCTATTATGTGAAAGCCCTGTTAGTAGGGGTGCAACGGATCAAAAAACTCACGGATCGGATCGTTTTTCGGATCAGAGTCACGGATCGGATCATTTTTCGGATCAGCAAAATAAAAAAATATAAAATAATTGGAATTTGGGTTAGTTGATTTAATTTTTATTTTATTTAACCTTTACTTAACCAGGTAAGTTGACTAAAAACAATTTCTTATTTACAGC
>JACXGM010037899.1:0-10954 GCA_016801145.1 Umbra pygmaea
GTCCCGAGCGTAATACGAGCCCGTCCTCCCCAATTAAGATCCACCAACCGCGGCTGGTGTGTGTGTGTGTGTGTGTGTGTATATATGTATATGGATCTTAATTGGGGAGGACGGGCTCATATTACGCTCGGGACCGGAGTGAATGGAATGGTGCGCAACGCACAAAACCCAGTGTTTTTTTGTTTTGCACACTTTGTTTTGTGCATTGCGCACCATTCCATTCACTCCGGTCCCGAGCGTAATACGAGCCCCTCCTCCCCAATTAAGATCCACCGACCGCGGCTGATTTACACACACATTATTATATATAAGGGTCATACTTTGTCTTACAGGGAAGTGCTATTTGGTTTTGGATTCAAAAGGCTCTTGGCTACAAGATGAATAAATAAAATCCAACATTCTTAGACATTGATTTTCATGAATGATGTCATATAGAGCCCAAAAAAAACAAAAACAAACGTTTAACTTTTAGTTAATTATTATAAAATACATGTAAACCAAAGAGAACATCACTGTAAAATCCATATTGGCATGCCCCCAGGTCTTGAGAACCAATGGGACAAAGTTTGTTGGACATAAAAATAAGTAAATAAAACACTGTTGATGGAACACAACCAAGGAGAAATGTATAGAAGCTGTTTACCTTAGGCCTTTAATTTTTTAAACCAAACTACACAAGGTTTACTTCTGTATTTCAGACAGTAGTGGTAACCTCAAACCACGGGCATAGCCACAATATCTGGGCCCAATGAAAGACATTGTTGTGGCCCATGCAGTTTAAATCAAACATGATTACCGGTACATTCCAGGGCCCTCTCCTTCTCAGGGACACCTGAACCTTCATCACCTGTCACCCCTTTACCACGCCGCTGCCTAAAACCAACATGCCAATCCAGCTCATTTCCCCCCAATGATCTTGCATCTAACTGATTTCTAGACTACGATCGCAGAGTAACACAATCTAGCTTGATCCTTGAATGGGCCAGGTCCAGTCCACACGTGGGTAAAGCAGCGTTTTGAAAGACATGCCATATCTGCAAAATATTTCAGTTTTAGTCATTGTACTAAATTGGACGGAGCCTTATAGAGAGTTCTGCTTCTGATTGGCCGCACACATTTTAGGATTTTTTCGTGATTTTTCCCTTATTTTTTCCTCCCCATTCCCACTGACTCTGCCTTGTCGGCAGCTCTGCAACTCCTTGGACAAATGCGGGATGTAGGGAGGCACGCACATGTCACCGAGCCGGACGATTCTGTCATCCAACATGGAAACCTTTAGTCAGATCATGTTTGGGATAATTTCGCTCACCAACAACGCTTCTGTGATTAAATTTACAGACGCCCGATCTACACACAAGGAGTCGCTGGAGAGCGATGTGGCAAGGTAGATGATTTGGCTTATCTACCCAAAATCCCAGGCAGCGTTATGCCACTTTGCGCTGCCTCGTTCCGGAGGTCCAGGGAAAACCGAAGAACCCATTGTCAGGCTCGAACCGCTGACTATCATGATGTAGACTGTCCTGCAATACAGCGACTTAGCCCACTACGCCATGCAGACCCACTGACTGGTCGCACCTGTTTTAACAGATCTTCCTCCGTTTTAGGATGTGACTGACATTGGGAGGAAGTACCACCTGGAGCTGACAGTGCAGGATACAATCAGCAACGTAAGACCCGTTTAACATTCTTTTTGATTCACTGTTGCATTAATACTAGCTGCCGGAACCTAGCGTGTGACTACATGGCAACACTGCCAAGGTGACAATTATCCAATCTTCTAACATAGCACCAGGCCATACTTTTCCCCATATATCCTGTCCCTTCTTTAATGCTCCCTTCACCACCTCGACCACTCAGGTTTCAGGCCGTTGCTCTGCAGAGCTTGTTTTTCCAGAGGGAGCGGAGCAGGGCGCTCCCCAGGTTAACGCCTCGTGTGACGAACTGCTTCAAAGCAACACCACAGCTCAGGAAGAGGTCTTTTACCAGCAACACATAGCTAGCAACAACCCAGTGTCAGGTGACAACATTCCAGGTAACGAACACACAGCTCAATCGTCCAGGGCACAATGTAGACATTACCATCGGTTCGTTCTTACTGCCTAATATCTGCATTCAGACCGTGACACATGTGCTCTCTTGAACAGACAGCCATGGTCACATGGAACCCACCATGAAACCCTTCTGGCACCTGGGGGGCGTGGCCTCCAGTTTCATCATGCTGAGGGAGTCCAATGAGAGCACTATGTACAACATGGCCCAGGTGGCCAACTTCACACAGCTGGTGAGCCGAGAGGACCTGGTGTAACCGTGACGATAACACACACCTTCTGACGTTCCGTGTCAAACACTAGTCCGTGTTATGTTTGTTCCTCAACAGGAAACCGAAAACAACCAGTTGAGGTTCCAGTATCATGTCCTGCTGCATGAAATGGTTTCCCAGGTAACTAAATCCTCCTAACATCCGTCTGCCCTCAGACGACATGTTTAAATCATAAAGGAACACGTGTAAATGTTATAGATTAAATATAGGGTATAGTCAAAGTTGGAACACTGAGAAATTCTGTTAGGAACTAATGTGTAGGGTCCCCAGAAAGCTCCTAACACCGTGTGTGTGTGTGTGTGTGTGTGTGTGTGTACAAATTTTTGTAGGAGATCATCCACTGGAAGCTGCTAGTCACCTGGTCTCCAGCAGAGGGTGTCAAAGTCCTGCAGACGGAGTTGCAGCCCAAGTGTCACTGCGAGGTTCCTCCCAACACGACCAAATGACCACACACACTGTACCAGCATACTTCATCCTTACTCAAGTTTTGCATTACCAGTGTATCACACTTCCTTCCTAGGACTTAATAAATGGTGAAGCCTTTACTATGACCTGCTTTAAAAAAGCAGAGCTTTACACCTCACACAACTAAAGTTGAATAATTGTTTTGTTTACTTTCACCACTATTGCTTCAGAGGTGAGAACGGTGCAAATGTTGATCGTGTAACTGCAGCCTCGCAAAATAAGTGAGTTAATGTGTCAGCTTATAAAGACTCTTGGTAAAATAATGTGTTTCATTTTTTTTGGTTAATTTACTATTAATCAAAAGGTCACAATTATTTTTGTTGTCAATTACACACTCCGTCATAGGAAGACGTTACTATTCACCCAACACTGTCAACTTGGAGATGTGCGGGGATGCCCAGGTAGAAACTCGACTGGTTAATCAAGGATAGAACAGTTTTTTTTCACCCCTATTGACTCAAATCAATGCTTTGGAGCTTCAGGTGCAGACCTTGGTGCTGTGTGCTTGTGTTGGTGTAATAGATTAAATTAGCACCACAATAGTAAAACATGAAGACAAAAAAAATTATTAGAACATTTTACTGATCCCTTCGATGAAAAGTACATTTTGGCTTAGGAGTTATGTTTAGGTTCAAACTTACAATTAAGTTTAGGCTTAGAATTTAGGTTACTTTAAGGTTCAGAAATATAGTTTGTGTTTAGGGTTAGGCATTAGGGCTAGGTTAGGTTTAGGTATAAAGGTCAGGGTGAATTTAAAGTTAGATTTTGCTTAGGGTTGAGGTTAAGAATAGGTTACAAAAGCCGCTTTCCAACCAAGTAGTTACAAGAACGTAGTTATAGAAACAGTCCCCTTTTAAACAGTTCTACTAACTACTCTCCCCCAAAACCGGTTTCGATATTTGCATTCGCACTGGCCAAGTGGCCATAGGAACTGGAAGGAGGGGTAAGGGAGTGATGCAAGCACCACAACAGTCTTTATAGCATCGTCACTAGACTTGAGGGTAGCGCCACATACAACAAACCAGCATGGAGGAGGCCATCGGAATGTTCCGGTTGTGCCTTGCCGGGATGTGTGTGAGTTTGTGCATTTGATCCTGGAGTTACTAAACATAAAGCTCTCTACAATCGGTAAAGATTGTAAAACCTGACAATTCAGTTGACAGCGTTTTTTTTAAACAGTCCCCTCAAAGAAAAGTGTATTTACAGTTTAGGGGTTAAATTTAGGGTTTGTCAGAATTGGGTTTAGTATTTGGGTTAGATAAGTCAGATTATCTATCCTTCCACGTCGCTCTCCAGCAACTCCTTGTGTCCAGATTGGGCGCCTGTGGGTTAAATCGTGGATGTATAGTCGGTAAATGTATTCTTCCCTTGGATGATCCGACTAAAGGCTTCCTTGTTGGATTCACAGTGCGAAAAGAATCAGTGGCTGGGCGACATGTGGTTGGAGGAACCATGTGCGCGCACTTCGTCATACCACATATTTGTCTATGGAGTAGCAGAGCTGCCGACAAGGCAGGATTAGAGGGAATTGGGAGGGAGAAAAATCGGGAAACAGAATTGGGTTTAGCATTAAGATTTAGGTATTAAGTAGGGCCCTTTGATTTCTGCATTGTGGAGAGAGATGCATTTACACAGAATTCAACAAAATGAAAAAATATGTCATGATTTTTCCAAAATCTTAATATAGACCATTTATACTACTAATAATTGTCACCGCATTTCTACTGCAGAAAATTATATTAAAAATGGAAGTTCATTTGCGCTCTGTAGATATATGCAATGTGTGATTGTCTACCGAACTTGGCCAGCGTGTACCTCTATCATATCGTTGTATATCATATAGCTTGATAGCTATAAACAGCTATTAACAATGGTATTTTTCTCCATTCTAAATTGCCCAAACAGAAAACGCTTGTTTTTCTCCATACCACTCACTTCTCCAAATGCATATGACAAGGTGTAGGATACTATTTAAAAGGGGAACAATGAGAAATATCTATAACTTGTCTTTGTACCTAAATCGTACCAAAGTAATTGACTGTCTCGATCTTCAGCCAAGTCCTACAGCAGGTTAGGGCTCTGTCCACACAATTGGGCTTGATAAGCATTGTAAAATAATTATAATAAACATACCCATTTGTTATTTTTCCCCTTTAATTCAATTTCTGAGTAAATGTTACTCTCTGTCTATTGGTTTAGTTTGTAAATTGGCTACCCTCTTTAGATATTTCGTAAGCAATGTCAGCGTCTTGTCTGGTAATTGTATGTTAAAGGGAGCATTACTAGGACACCTGGTGGTTCAGTAACTAAACAAGTTTAGGAAATACTGGCCCAGAGCCTTTCGATGGAGATTTGAGACAAGTGAAACCCAAAAAAACACAATCACGGAATTTGCGTAAAAAAATAAAACCGAATTGGCCGAAAAATAAAATTGATCATATAGGACCCTAATTTAAGTTTAGTTTGGCATAAAGGTGAGGTTATGGACATTAAGTTTGAAGTTAGGATTAAGGCTATGGGATATGGAAATTAGGAACAGTTGGTCCCCTAAAAGCTGGAAAATGTGTGTGTTTGTGGGTCTTATACTTACGCTACTTGTCTGGACAATGTCTCTCTAAACGCAACCTTAGGCTTGCCCATCACACAAGGACAGCTATACTCCCTCTCCATTCTCTGCAGGCACACGGACAGACAGCTCAGGTTTATTACCAAAATACTATGACACGTTCTGGAGGCCTAAACCAATTGTACATTAAATTAGCTGTCAAGACATGCTAACACAGCATACAACCAAACCACAGTGTACAGAAGGATGTGCAGGTCTAGTACCTGTGAGTAGATCTCCAGGTGCAGCTCTCCCATACCCGAGATTATGGTTTCCCTGCTCTCTGTGTCATAGTGGACTCTGAATGTCGGGTCTTCTCGGGTAAAGCGGTTGATGCCTTTAGAGAATTTATCCATGTCATTCTGATGAAGGGAAAGAGGATGAAGTCATTGTGTAGGAAGATATTACTAAGATATTTGTGACTCATCATAGATACTCATATACCGGACAACATTTCAAAAACAGGATTTCCGAAAAAGAACATGCAATATATTAAGAGTTCCCAGAAATGTTTGACTCATTGATTCATAGCCTCCAAATGCTACATAGCCTCCAAATGCTACATAGCCTCCAAATGCTACATAGCCTCCAAATGCTACATAGCCTCCAAATGCTACATAGCCTCCAAATGCTACATAGCCTCCAAATGCTACATAGCCTCCAAATGCTACATAGCCTCCAAATGCTACATAGCCTCCAAATGCTACATATCACACATGAAAGTGCCTACCTTGTTGGAGGGTTTTATAGACATTGATATGACTGCCTCTGGTATGTGAATAGACTCCTGTGGGATAAACACATGTTCAATGAAACCCAAAGTCATGACATTATGCACATACATGACAAGAGTTTGGAACTTCAAATATGTTTAGGCCTGTGGACTGTGATTAGTCTATGGGCCATAAGAAAGTACCATGGAGAGTTTGCCACTGGTCCGGGAGGTGAAGGTGTCCCCACTGGCACAGTCGATCCCAAATAGAGCACAGATGTCGCCTGCATACACCTCCTCCACATCCTGGGCCACCGACGGGAGGAAGGCAGACAGTTCATGATGACATCAACAGAAGATTTCACAACACAAACGCATGGATCAGGTCACCACATCCAGACTCTTGGTGCAATACCCTGAATGTATCACCAGTTAATCCATTATCTTTTGTGCTAATCCAAAGAAGAAAAATTACAGTGTATGTGTACTGTACCTTGTTTTATTTGTGGGCAATTGGCATTATGACACTGGGCACCTGAACTACTTCAAAACAAACATGGCAACTCGATTAGATAGAGCAGTAATGTTTAGGTTTTAACTGAATCTCTTTTAAAAAATCTGTTTAGTTTCAATATGGCTGGAAATTAAGTCGTGGTGGGTGCTCACGGCCCTTACATTATTTGTGAGAATAGCATGTTACAGTGGATTATTTTGCTCTGCACTTGAGTAGGCATAAACTCCACTTGATCAAAAGCATGTGTCTGATAACAAATGTTTGTGCGTGTGTATCTACAGCCTATCTTTGTTTATTGATCTCTGGCTCGGCAAACAAGTGGATTTATCGAAACTCAGCAAAAAAAAGTAAAGTCCCTTCTTCAGGACACAGTATTTTAAAGATAATTTGTAAAAAGCAAAATAACTTCACAGATCTTCATTGTAAAGAGTTTAAACAATGTTTCCCATGCTTGTTCTTAATTGTAGGCAATTAAGGTCACAGATATGAAAACTTAGGACTCTAAAGAGATCTTTCTACTGAGTCTAAAATATAACCCTGCTCATCTGTGTGAACGTGCCTTAGGCATGCTCCAAGGAGGCATGAGAACTGCAGATGTGGCCAGGGCAGTAAATTACAATGTCCATACTGAGAGTCACCTTAGACAGCACTACAGGGGGACAGGGAGGACAGCTCATTGTCCTTGCAGTGGCAGACCACGTGTAACTATGATTGTCTCCCCAGGGGTCAAGACTCACATTTATCGTCAAAGGAATGAGCATAGGAATGTGCGGTAAAATGGTACTGAGAAAGTACCGTGGTACCAGAATTTCTAAACGGTACCGAACTAGCATTTTACATATTTAAGGCATCTGGCTTTTCATTGGAACGAAGGGAGCGAATCTTCTAGCAACGTCAATTCCATTGGAAAATAAATGCTGTGACGTTAGAAAGTGGGCGTGTTTATTGCCCTGTGTTAATGTGTCTGTGTATATGTGTCTGTGTGTAAGTGTGAGAGCGAAAGCCGGCTGCTTAAAAGAGAATAGCAAAGGTGCGCAATCGGCATTGTGTAAAAGAATGCTTCTCATAGTAAAATATGGTAAGTACTTTCCTTTCTATCCAAAGGATAAAGGGAAACCCCAAACATTGCAGTGGCAGTTTGTTAAAGGTGTTTTAAAGTGTCTCATCGCATGAAGTTTCCTCACCACAGCAGCCTCCTATCACATCTGCACAGCCACAGATGCACAAATGTTCTTATCCCGTGAATAATCATAGGATATCAGGCAATATCGGCACTAGAAAACAATCATGTTCTCTACATGTACAGAAATTACGTTAATTATTGAAAAATGTACTATTTCAATTGAAATGATTAAAATAACTATGAACTACCATGTTCAGTGTTACTCAGATGTGGTTTGATTATTCAAATTTCTTCTAATTTCAAAACTGGATTAATAAATGAGAGGTAAATATATATGACCTGAATGCTACAAGGAGTAAATAAATGAGACATGAACCCCTGGGGGACATCCAGGTATTTAGATTACACAGAATATGGGCAATTAGGCTTATACAATACAATAGCCTAAGAAAAAAATAAACAGAATATATATAATAATATTGTGAATTACATAGACTACAGTTTTAAATTATCAGATACCTTTTTAAAGGAACACTCCAGACCCTAAACAGCTCAAAATCATTTTGCCTGTCATGTTCCCGACATGACAGTCACTAAATACACCTTTTCAAGGCGTTGGGTAATTCCCAACTCGACCACCGTATGTTATCCAGCAACCTTCAGTTACATCACTGCAACATTTTTAAAAATAAATCTAGATGCGTTCATTTGACTTCCTGATATTTTTGTCCCGTTTTATCCTATATACTCCATTCAAACACCGCCTTGCATTAAAAACTAACATTTTGTATTTTCAAAAATGTTGCAGTGAGGTAACCAAGGGTTTTTGGGCAACTTACGGTGGCCAAGTTGGGAGTTACCGAACGCGCTGAGGTTTTTCTGTGACTGTTGTGACACAGGAATTTTCCTCCCCTACCAATTCCCTCTCTAATCTTGCTGATCGGCATCTCTGCAACTCCTTGTACAGATCTGTGGGATGATGAGGGGCGCACATATGGTTCATCCAACCACATGTTGTCCGAGCCGCTGTTTCTTTTTGCACTGTTCACCCAACACGGCAGCCTTTAGTCGGATCATGCACGGGATGATTACGTTCACTGACTATGAACAGATTATGAATTTACAGGTGCCCGACCTGAACACAATGAGACGCTGGAGAGCAACGTGGTAGGATAGGAAATCTGACATATCAAACCCAAATCCCAGGCAGTGCTATGCCCATCTTGCACTGCCTCGTGCATGAGGCCCGGGGAAAGTCAGAGAACCCACTGTCGAACCCATGACCATTGTGATGTAGACTGTCCTGCAATGCAGAGACTTAGCCCACTACGCCACTACGCTTGACTGTTATTTTAGATTTTGACTTCCCCTTTGTTCAAGGAGACATTTTTCCATTTTTGTTTGTCACATCTGTGGAACTTTTTCAGTGTACGTCTTAGTTGTTGAACCTTTTTATGTTTATACAAATGTTTGCACATGTAAGTTTGCTGACAATGACAGCAGTTGTAAATGAGAAGACATTTCTTTTTTTCTGAGTTTATAGTTTAAATTATCTTTATATAAAAATAAACCTGTAGGATGCTCTAATGCAGGTCATTCCTAAATCAATATTTTCCTATTAAAAATATTTACAGATTATACATTTTTTGTAGTAAAATCCACTGAAATACATTTATAATTTTTATAACACCTGGCGGATCATTTGTGCCTACCAATGAATGCAGGCAGTAGTGTTGCACGGTGCAACGATACTTCAAAAGTATCGCGATTCTCTGAGATTTAAAACGTCACGATTCCTAAATGTATTAGTATCGATACTTTTAAGAATGACCAAGTTCCTGATTTGTAAGAGACGTATTTCATGTTGGTGTGTGCGCAACGCACGCTTCCAGTGCCTCCCTATGGACGTCTGTGTTCTCTCCTCACGCACGCAGCAAAGAACCTGCAGCTGTCATGTGACAAACAAACACTACAGTGAGATGGCTGCATGTGCGAGCACAAGTGTACAAGTGCTACTGTGGTCCCCAGTCCAAGACTAGTAGAAAAAGATGACGCTTGGAGTGAAGTATGGAAGTACTTTGATTACCTTTCTGACAATTAGGGCACAAGCTACCTATAAGTCGAGACCTGTTTGTCGTCAGTGCTACAAACAAATGCAAACAAAGTGACAACACCTCGAACCTGGCGAAACACTTTGCCGACAAGCACCCCAAATTGTACAAGGAGTTTAAAGACCAACAGGTTAGTATGTGAAAGATAACATGATCACGTTCATGCCCTTAAATCAAATGAGGAGGCTATGGTTTATTTTGTGACAAGTCACTATATTGCACCACCATAGTTTGACGAGGCTATCTAGAGAAATAGTAGGCTTACTATGGGCATTATCCTCATGGCTAACCAATAGCCTGCCTAAAATCTGCTATTTCTTAGATGTTGATCAGCCAATTCAAATATAGAAAAGTAAATATTCCTACATATCCAGAAGAACATAATTTACATTGCAGTTCAAGAATGTGTAATAGTATTTATTACAGATGTCAATGGTTTACGTCTCCTTCATAGCTAACGTGAGAGAAACGCGAACGCAAGAATAAGTTTGTCTTTGAATTTGCCCTAAGCATTGTAGACGTTTTGTGTAAGATGAGAATGTCTGTTTGAAGTGACTTTCTCCAAAACAGGGAATGACCTAATCATATATTATAATATTAATCATATAACCAGAAGTTTTGCAAACTACTGATATTTGTCTTTCCTTCCTGAAGGTGGCTTTCACAGGCTAGGTCCGGGGAGCGTTCCACATGCCGTTTTCTACAGTTACAGTATGCACCGAATAGCTTAATAACTTGCATCCTTTGTTCGTTCCTGCACTTAAATGTGCACATTTCCTTGAGGATTCTAATATTTTTTACCTATAATTTTACAAATATTAGGCTACATGAAAATAGCAATGAGAAAAACGATTTCGTATTTCGACATTTTAACTCTAATGGACAAATGCTGAGGAAAATAGTTCTTTTCAATAGCTAATGTGTGGCTCCGTCTTTGGAATGATTATGCATTTTAGGTGGTGATTTTGTGTGCAACCTCATATTGCAGGGAAGCATTATCACATTTATCGCTTTTCTTTCTTTTTTAAAATAGCAATATATACAGGTGTACAGCTTTATACCGTCATTATCATCAATATGAAATATATGCATAGGGCTGGAATA
>JACXGM010037900.1:0-10974 GCA_016801145.1 Umbra pygmaea
AACTGGTAGCGCTCCACCTCCCGCACCAGTTCCGGCTCCTTCCCCCACAGAGAGGTGACATTCCACGTCCCCAGAGCCAGCCTCTGCTGCCCAGGTCTGGTCCGTCGAGGCCCCTGACCTTCACTACCACCCATTTGGCAGCGCACCCGACCCCAGCGGTTCCTCCCACAGGTGGTGGGCCCATTGGATGGAGAGGGAGGTGCCACGTTGCTTTTTCGGGCTGTGCCCGGCCGGGCTCCGTGGCAAACCCGGCCACCAGGCGCTCGCTGAGGAGCCCTCCATCCAGGCCTGGCTCCAGATGGGGGCCCCGGGCTTCCTCCGGGCAGGGTCTCTCTCTCTCTTCCTCACTTGTTCATTGGGGTTTTTGTGAACCATTCTTAGTCTGGCCCCTCACCTAAGACCACTTTGCCATGGGAGACCCTACCAGGAGCACAAAACTCCAGACAACACAGCCCTCAGGTTCACACGGACACACAAACCTCTCCACCACGTTAAGGTGATGGTTCCCGGAGAGGGTTTGTGAGTCTTGTTTATGATATTTTGTTTATGATATTTTGTTTGTGTCCTTGCAGCTTTTTTTACTGAAACATATTTCTTGTGATCCGTATTAAATTGCGGATCTCTCTCAGTACCTCAAAGCAAAGAAAATAATGACCCACTCATTGAGCAGCTAATCTCCACGTTCTTGTTCTGTTTCATTAGCGCAGACAGTATGTATTACTTTTAAACAATTTTTTCTACCGACTGAACAGCCAGGCTTTGTGTAGTTTCTTCCTATTAGTTTGAACTGCTGGTCGCGAGTATGAAACAGAAGCCATTTAATTTTCTTTGTAAATGTAAGAGAACTTGATTGAAGAAGGATTTTCAACATGTCCGAAACATCTACACGATTGAGTTTAGTTCCGTTTGTGTTTCAACAGTATTTTGTTACAAAGACAACATAAGTGTTATAGCTTTGGCTATTAATTTATTTAACTTAGGTATATTGTTAATAATTTGCATAGTTAATATTGTCATTTGGTCAGTTTATACAGGTTTTTTAAATGTTAGTTACTAAAAATATTTTTTTTTCCTCTCACCCCCTCCCCCTCAAAAAGGAATCAAGGTTTGTATCGAATTGTGGGTCAAAAACCTTGATACGAACAGAATCGTGAGTTTGGTGTATCGTTGCAGCACTAATTTCTATATGTACATAGATTCTGTATTGTTTATATAAAAGGAACCCTACTATATATTGCATTCTTCTACAAATTATATAAAAAATGACATTACATTATATGGAATATATATGGGCCGAATTTACTAACACTAGCGCAGTTTGCGCTGCGTCTGTTTATGCGAGTTCGGTAATTGCGCACGCTATGCTTCCACATTTAGCGTAGTATTAATCAAACCCGATACCCATTACGCAATCAGCACATACTCCGCCCTCTATTAGCGTGCCTCTAAAAGAGCAAACAATGGGCTCGTATGTATCTATCATGGATCTCCCTACGGGAAGAAGAAAGCGCAAGATTAAATTTATGAAGAAGAAATTCACATCTTCGTGCATTAAGTAACAGCAAACCTGAACATATTACATGGCATTTGGATTTCCGTAACAAGTTAAATCAAGTCGTTATCATCTACACGGAGAGAATTGGAGGAGGTATATTAACGGTGGCAAGACATAAAGCGCAGAAGAAAAGAGAAGGTTGCGTACAACCGGGCACAATCAAGGAGAACCGGTTCAGGTCCACCAGAAATAGGCACGCTAACTACTACTGAAGAGGTGAATGAATGAGAATGAAGGTATGTGTGGTTTGTAATACTGTTCAGTTGGCGTTGTTTGCATATATTTTTAGCCTATGGGCCCTATCTTACACCCAGCGCAATTGACTTTTTACACAAACGCATGTATCATTCCTATCTTACACCCGACGCATATGGGACTTTTCCCTCCACAGACGCGTGTCGGTAAATTTGAGAACTTGAACTTGCGTTCGTTGGGCGGTTCAGCGAAAAGAAGAGGCGTGTTCCGGCGCAAACATTCACTGGTGCTATCTTGCAGTCCCCGAAAACAATTCCGCCACTGACCAGGAAAAACCTGGTTTAAAGTCAGCGGCGTGTTATTCATATGCTATTTTAAGGGCGCATGCCTAACCATAATGTATTGTGTCAGGCTCAAGCCACGACTCATTTATGGCAACTTTGCCATGAGGAATCCCGGATGGGTGGCTGGGAAGGGGACAACAGCTATCCGTTAAAGACATGGTTAATGATGACACAATGTATGATGCCAGCAAGTGCGTGAAATGTTGTTTAATCAAAAACACACACAAACACGCAGTGTAGCCTAAATGAACGAACATTTGGCACACTGAAAATGCACGTCAGGTGTTTGGATAGAACAGGTACACTACTCAAGTGGCAGCATTCTTTGTGGCTTGTTGTATTTTACGCAACATTTCCATGAATCATGGATGTGTTGATGACATTAATTAGGAAAAATTAGAGGACTTCAGGAGACATGATGTTTAAATCCGTGCCAGCCACTTAAATGCCCAGAAATGCAGAACGGCAGTGGAAAGCTTATTTGACTGAAAAGTAATCTCGGTCTAATGTTAGACTACATTGCAAAAATATTACCATGCATTCATAACCTTGTGATTCAGTGAGAGTGAGTCCAAAACATCAGAAAGTAGGCTATGTCTTGAGAAATTTCTTTATTTACATTTTGTAAAAAGAAAAATCAATAGAAAATCGCCGTTATAATAGGAATCCGCCATGGAACAAGCACGCCTGCTCTTAAAGGGAATGTGAGATGACGATCTGATTGGTTTATTGCACGTTACGCCCAAACCACACCTATGACTAATGAAGCTACTTTAGACCTACCCATTTTAGATATGCGTTTGGTGCAATAATCATTTATCCCGCCGATAAAATAGCAACAGCGCCCGGGACCCTCCCACAATGTAACTTGCGTTTCGCGTTTGATACTTGCATTTCAGATTGTTAAAATAGGGCCCTATATCTTTAATATGTAAAGTCAAGCGATGTGGTTAAGTAATTAAAGAGTCTTATATAGGTCAATAATTGCAAATTGCTTATCAAAAATGGAACAGATGGAGGCATTTGTCTTTTTTGAGCCAAGTGTATTTGATGCTATGTTTGGAAGGTGTTGCTGTCACTGCTGCCATTGATGTATATTTGAACACACAGGAAAAAGCGCTTGCTGGTTTACACCTGCTTTTCAGAGGCGGTAAATTCCCCCTGCAGAATAGAGGAGCGCTCTTACTGGCAGTCTTTGTAAATACCACAGAATATTTAATTAGGCGCACTTTACCGTATCCTCCCACCTTTTTGAGTGGAACTTCCACTTTCCCCATGACCCTCCCACAAACGCATATTGAAAGCGCAATTTGTCTCTGGTCGCTCATGTGGCAGGCAATCTGCGATTTTACCCAAGTGCGCCCGGTTTGTTTATAGCCCGCATCGGTTACGTCCGTCTCTGCGACCAATTAGCACGTGGAAACAGGCGCAAACGGCTTGATAAATCTAGCCCATATAAGAGCTACTTTTACATAATTTCCCCCCTCAGTCAATCAATCAGTCAAATTTATTTATAAAGCCCTTTTTACAACAGCAGTTGTCATAAATTGTTTTGACAGACACCTGGCCTGAGACCCCCAAAAGCAAGCAACACAAGTGATGCACAGTGGCTAGGAAAAACTCCCTAGTAGGAGGGATCTCAGAAGACACCTAGAGAGAGGTCAGACTCAAGGGGGTGGCCAGTCCTCTTCTGGCTGTACCGTGTGGGGGATCTGAAGGTACACAGCCCATTATAATAAGGTAAATCAGTGTTCAATTATTGTCCAGCAATGAAGATATGATGGGTGGACTGTGACCATAGTCTTTATGTAGCATCAATACAGATCAGTGGTCTTGCGAAGGAAGACCGTGAAGCCGCCTGGAGATGAAAGCTGGCATCATCGGGTGGAAACGGGATCATCAACCGCAGTGAGATGGGATCCAGCACAGCAGTAGGCCGGGCACAGGAAGGGGACAGGAAGGAGTCATCAGGCCACATGGTCCTGTCGCATGTTCCTAGGGTCCTCCTAGGATAAACATGACATCAGGAACATTAGAGTGGGCATACCTTGGATCTAGTACCTTGACACAGCTCTGACCCCAAAATGAATATATAAACCCTAGTCCCCCGGCACATAAACTATTGCAGCATAACATCTGGGGCTGTGACAGGGTGGGGACAAGAGACGTGGTCCTGCACAAGGAAGCCTCGGGCTCAGTGACTTTATTAGTCACATAACCATGCGTACAAATGTAAAAACACAATAGTATAACAGTTGAGCAAAAACTGAACTAAAAATTACACAGTCATCCATTACCAAAGTGCTGAATATATAGAGTAATAGTATATATTGCATAGGCATACATTATATAGCCATTCTATAGGAACTACTTTCACACATGATATAAAAACTACTACACATATTGTTACCTACTACATTTTATATAGAAAAATACCATACCGGTCACAGAGTTTTGGTCTGTTTGGCCTTTTCTAAGCAGTCGCGGTTGTGCCATAGTCTTTCAATGTTTTTATAATGGATTTATCGGTGCTCCGGGGATGTTCGAAATTTGGGATATTTTATATAACCCAACCCTGATTAATGATTCTCCAGAACATTTTCCCTGACCTGTTTTGATAGCTCCTTGGTTTAGTGCTGGTTGCACCAGCTCTATGTAAAAAAGTTGATCTAAAATCCTAGGTTGGGCGTACCTGAGTCTAATGTCCTGAGTAGAATTTACACCTGCTGCACCAAATAAAAATAAGACTAGTCTTAAATTGATCCCTACATTTGAAGTGACTGCAAGAGCATTGTAAATAATAAGTCCTGTTTACTAATTGTTCTGAGTTACAAAGCCAAAAAATGTGTGCATGTGCTGTGCACTACGGCATGAAAAATACACAGAATTTGCTGCTTTAACCAACTTTAGTTAGACAAAACAATTAGCATCGTACTAACTTGAGAAAGCTAACAGAACATATATTTACCATTTAGCATGAGGAAGTGTAGTGAACCATCAGTCTTAACAAGCATTAATGTTCAATACTGGAGTGATGGAAAACATAATGATTTATGTATTGGGATGGAATGCACAGCTGAAAGTGACAGATCAAGATTTGTTTCTAGCGTACAGTAACATTAGTTCCATTGGCTATTTTTAGGCATTTGATTGATAATCCATGTAGTTAAAGCTGAAAGACATATCTATCTTAATTTACCCTGAAACATAGGTTATACCTTTTGCCTTATACTAATCTGAAACGCTTGTTCAAACCGATAATTGCCCACCCAATCAGCTGTTAATGCACCTAGCTGGTTATTAATAGAGACAGTACAATTTGTGGTCACTACTTACGTCTTCGATTGAACAAAACAGTATTTTTCCAAAGAAATTACAGCTAAATCTTAATGCAATCAGAGAGTCAGTGTAACGTCCAGCCCAGTGTGAGCTGGCGTTAACAAAGATATTGAGATTTGGACTCCTTTGTATATAATTGTATTTAGGTATTTTGTCTTTCTAGTCAAGTGCTAGGCACTGTTCTAATTCAAAATTCTGTCCCTTTAAGTACCTGTGACACCTTTCTCTATTTTGGCCATTACTAGAATAGGGATTAGGTTAGGCTGGTATCTTGTAGATCTGATGAATAATGATTACATTCAGCCGTGTTCTCTTAGTCAGTTAGTTTGCTCTCTATATATATATGGTGGCTACTGTGAGAGCATAGTAAGCTATATAAGTATACTTGTTGTGCACTTACTTCAACTGTTCACCTGCAACTGCAATATATGTATGTTTCCCGGATTGCAAGAAACAACCATCTACTGCCTGCTCTGGTCTCCCTCTCTTTTCTAATACAACCACATTACATCATGACAGTCAGAAAAACAAGACATTTAAAATAATTTATATAAATCTGCACCCTTGGATGTGCTGCGCCTGCAAGCTACTAGGCGTATAGAATCTACGACCAGACATAGCTCATTGAGCGCTTACGCCCAGCTGGTGCAACAGGTATAAATATAAAGTCTGATGTAAAGGGTATTTTAGATCGGATGTACAGTTACGACCTATATATGTCCAGCTGTTGAAGCACATTGAAGTTGTTGAAGCACATTGAAGTTGTTGAAGCACATTGAAGTTGTTGAAGCACATTGAAGTTGTTGAAGCACATTGAAGCTGTTGAAGCACATTGAAGCTGTTGAAGCACATTGAAGTTGTTGAAGCACATTGAAGTTGTTGAAGCACATTGAAGTTGTTGAAGCACATTGAAGCTGTTGAAGCACATTGAAGTTGTTGAAGCACATTGAAGTTGTTGAATCACATTGAAGTTGTTGAAGCACATTGAAGTTGTTGAAGCACATTGAAGTTGTTGAAGCACATTGAAGTTGTTGAAGCACATTGAAGTTGTTGAAGCACATTGAAGTTGTTGAAGCACATTGAAGTTGTTGAAGCACATTGAAGTTTTTGAAGCACATTGAGTCTATTAGAAAGAAGGAAATCCAAGGCACTCTTCTTAAAATGATAAAAAGCCTTTAATATTCCTGGCTATATCAAAATAGAAAATAAAAAACAAACTAAAGAAGGCTGTTTGTGCCGCTACGCGTGGGTAGCTTCTTCCCATATATTTTTAAAATTTTCTATTATGATATAGCCAGCAATATTAAAGGCTTTTATAATTTTAAGAACAGTGCCTTGGATTTCCTTCTTCCTAATACCCATTGAAGTCCCAACCCCAAAGAGCACCTTCAAAACTGCTGATTGAACTCCCTGAGCACCCTGGACCCTCTTTGCTTTCCACATTGAGTCTATGTTTGTCATATGAAATGTGCTATATAAATAAACTTGACTTGACTAGCCGGTGCAACCGGACCCTGTATGCTGTTTGTTTACATATACAATGTATACAACATATACATATATACTGTATATACCAAACTCTCGGGCCTTCTAAAAAACAGGTGAATTCATCTTGAGAGCATGCAACACTTTAATTGCACAGAGGTGCACAAATTATGGGAGTTCTGAATGCAGAGGTTATTTAGGGGATTCATAGCAAAAGGGGTGAATAATTCTGCCACCAACAAATGTTTTTTTTTTACACATTTGCTTCACAATAAAACAAATTTTGCATCTTTAATGTGTTCTTTATGTTGTGATTAAAAAAAAATCATAATAAAATCCAGTTCTTTCCAGGTTGTCACACTGGAAAATGTGGAAACATCCAAGCTGTGAATACTAAAGCAAGGCACTGTATGGGCAACAGAATTCGGGCAATCATTGTGTGCAAAAAATATGTGTCCAAACCTGACAACTATATACTTTATCTGCATCAAAGCTTTTGGTGGCCTGAAATGTCTACGTATAAAGTGTTAGCATTGTCACGATTGTGTGGTGTAATGGAGAGAGGGGGACCAACAAGCAGGCAGATGGAAACAGTGGTTTCATATTTATTTGCACTAGAGTCTGAGAGGCTTTCATGAACAGGTTGCAGGGCTGGACATGGTCAGAAACAATGCTCAGGTAGGCCGTGGCATTTAAACTATGCCCAATTGGCACTAAGTGGCCTAAAGTGTGCCAAGCAAACATCGGTGTGCCCCGACATCATTACACCACCACCACCAGCCTGCACAGTGGTAACAAGGCATGATGGATCCATGTTCTCATTCTGTTTACGCCAGTCTACCATCTGAAAATCTCAACAGAAATTGAGACTCATCAGACCAGGCAACATTTTTCCAGTCTTCAACTGTCCAATTTTGGTGAGCTCTTGCAAATTGTAGCCACTTTTTCCTATTTGTTGTGGAGATGAGTGGTACTTGGTGGGGTCTTCTGCTGTTGTAGGCCATCCGCCTCAAGGTTGTGCGTGTTGGGGCTTCACAAATGCTTTGCTGCATACCTTGGTTGTAACAAGTGGTTATTTATGTCAAAGTTGCTCTTCTATCAGCTTGAAGCAGTCGGCCCATTCTCCTCTGACCTCTAGCATCAACAAGGCATTTTCGCCCACAGGACTGCTGCATACTGGATGTTTTTTCCTTTTCACACCATTCTTTGTAAACCCTAGAAATGTTTTTGCTTGAAAATCCCAGTTACTGAGCAGATTGTGAAATACTCAGACCGGCCCATCTGGCACCAACAACCATACCACGCCCAAAATTTCTTAAATCACATTTCTTTCCAATTCTGACATTCAGTTTTGAGTTCAGGAGATTGTCTTGACCAGGACCACACCCCTAAATGCACTGAAGCAACTGCGATGTGATTGGTTGAGTAGATAATTGCATTAATGAGAAATTGACCGGGTGTTCCTAATAATGCTTTAGGTGAGTGTATATATATATAAGAACGGTGTAGAGCGTACACATATACCTTCTTACCTAGGCGACTCACTTTTCACAACTCAAAGTTCAATAGTAACACCCGGATCCTCTTCTCAAACAATAAAACACAACGTATATCAAACACAACAGAATATCAATGAATAACAACCTCTCTCTGATCTGGGCAGAATATAAAAAGAACCTTAACTAACTAACGGGACACGGCTGAACGTAATCATCAATCAAACAAATCTACAAGCTACCAGGACAATCTAACCTAAACCCTATCTGTAACAGATGCCCAAATCAGAGAGAGGTTGTGACATACATTAAAGGGATAATACACCTATTTTACTAACAACCTAAAACTACATGCAAAGTACTGAAATAATAACATAAAATGACTAAGACACAAAAATAACTAATTTTTATTTATTATTATTTATTTATTTATTATTATTTATTATTTATTATTTTATTATTTAATAATATTGGGCTGGACGTTACAAGCATATGTGAATGGTGAAGCCAGTACATGTATTTACTGAAATACACACAAACAAAAGCTGAGAATCTAAACTTTAACCTCATAGCAATTTAATGATTTCAAATCCAGACTTTTGCAATATAGAGCCAGAAGGGGAACATTTTTTCGCTGTCCCAATAATTTCAAAAGTTCACATCACACTATTACAAACAAGCCAGGGAAATGTTAGTGACGAGAGAGGAATTTGGCAACCCATGTGAGAAAGCACAAAGGTCAGTGTTTATTACAGACTGTTGGTCTGAATCAGTTGAAGGAATATTGCATTCTGATGCATTGTCCATTAGTAAAATGTACTATTAGTGTATTGAAAAATGTACATATATGATTGTTCTGACACATAAAATCAAGACACACACAAACTGTCACACTGTGTGTGTCCCATAAACTTGTTTCTACCCAGTTGCTGTTTCTCCCTGTAAAACCAGCTGATTATTTCTGGATCAGAGAGCACAAAGGACCTCAGAGTCCTGGTGACGTAAGCAGCTGTGTAGCCAGAGAGTGAGTGCTTTGCCCAAGCTGTATCCCCAAAGTACTGCTGTAGGAAATGGAAAGAAGAGGGACAGTACCAGTGGCCCTGTCATGGCTGACCCATGACTGCTGACGGAGCTGGTATGAGAGCAGCAGAGATAATAACCCTACCATTCTGATATGATCTGTCACAGACAGTGGAGCATCGCTGACCTGGGACCCAGTGGGAAAGTGAAATTTGTTGCCTCTCTGGGCAGGGATAATCAGGAACAGCTTGTTTCAGTGACCCGGGACTTCTGGGACTGGTGCATAACAGATGTCCACAAACAGTGTATCTGCGGAGGGAGAGACAGATTCTACGTCGCCTCCCATGTGAGTACTGCTAGGTAAACATTTACCCAGTAAACACCTGTTAGATTTGTCGTAGATGGAGTAAGAGTGGAAGACAGCCTGCCAAGGCACCAGTGGTGTGGACAAATGCTGCGACACTTCAATGTTAGTTTGAATGTTTTAGAATGCTTTATGTGATTTTTATGATCCTCTGTATCAGACATTCTTCTATGACATTTGTATGGCCGTAGGTGGGCACCAGTACACCATTTGTGCTGTTTATCCCATGTCTGCTCTGTAGGAACACTATAGACTTGCTGCAGGATTCTCGTTGGACCATGCGGGGACTCAACAGCCGTCTGAAGGGCTTCCTGGATAAGGTGAATAAGCTGCAAAAGGCCAACCACTATCTTGAAGACCACATAGCAAACTGGGCTCTGGGGAATGCTCCATACCCTCAAGAGTCCACTGTGGATGAGCTCCGTGCCGAGGTGAGAGTGGCACCTATTATATTTTTTATTTGATTCAAGCACCAAGCCCTGGGGTTACTAAAAAGGTTATTAAACTAAGGTGCTTTAATGCCTTCTATTGATTTCAATGACCAAGAAGTTGAAGATCTAAAAACAGCATTCAGACAATCTTTACCATATAAGTATTTGTTATGCAAGTTTTGAGCTGAACAGACCAGTTATTAAGGATTTGGTCCTGGTGATAATTACACTTAATAGCAGTCAATTGAAAAACTTTGAAGTGGTTCCAACACATATAATTTCCATTATTATAGAGTACTAATACATTGTAAAATGAAACCTATCATTTGAAAACAAGCCATTACTGTACATCGTCATACTGAAGAAAGGAATGCGGATCTGGTTATTGCTTTGAAAGAAGTCTAGTATTCATTAACATAAGCTGCTGAAGTGTCCATTTCACTTACAAACGATTTGGCCACCACTCCTACAAAACTGAATGCAGAACATTAACCAAACATAAAATAGGTACTATTTTGGTTCGAGTAGGAGCTTTATACATTTATTTCCAACTCAATCATTCTCAAATACAAAACCTTAAATTAAGTAGGATGATATATTTTAATATTTCATGTATCCTCCACTGTATTGGATAACAGCAATGAGCTTCTACCGGAAGTGATAACAGTACTGAGCTTCTACCTGAAGAGATAACATTACTGAGCTTCTACCTGAAGTGATAACAGTACTGAGCTTCTACCTGAAG
>JACXGM010037902.1:0-10974 GCA_016801145.1 Umbra pygmaea
AGTACACAGCCCTGTGGGGCTCCGGTGCTCAGGGTCAGTGCGGAGGAGGTGAGGTTGCCCATTCTCACCATCTGGGGTCTGCTCGTTAGGAAGTCCAGGATCCAGTTGCACAGGGAGGTGTTAAAACCCAGGGTCCTGAGCTTGGGAATGAGCTTAGCAGGAACAATAGTGTTGAATGCTGAGCTGTAGTCCACAAATATCATCCTCACGTATGTGTTCCCTTGTTCCAGATGGGAGAGGGCAGTGTGTGCCGTTAGTGCGATGGCATCATCTGTGGATCTGTTGGGGCGGTATGCAAATTGTAGGAGGTCCAGGGTGTCCGGGAGGGCGGCGCAGATGTGGGTTCTGACCAGCTGCTCGAAGCACTTCATGATGATGGAGGTCAGTGCTACTGGGCGGTAGTCATTTAGGCAGGTGATGGTAGGTTTCTTTGGAACCGGGACAATGGTGGCCTGCTTGGTGGAGGGAACTACAGACTGGGTTAGGGAGAGGTTGAATATGGTGGTGAATACCTCCGCTAGCTGGTCAGCGCATCCTCTTAGGACACGGCCTGGAATGCCATCTGGCCCTGGAGACTTCCGCGGGTTTACTCTTTTAAACGCTCTCCTTACATCAGCCGTGTCCAGGGACAGAGTGCAGTCATCTGGGTTCTCAGCTAGCTTCTCAGGAGTGATGTTGGCCACCTCAAACCGTGCAAAGAAGTTGTTGAGCTCGTCAGGGAGTGAGGCGGGGGGGTTGGCATCACAGCTATTTCTCCCTTTGTACTCCGTTATCTGCCGCAGTCCACACCACATGCGCCTTGGGTCTGAGCTGTTGTAGTTGGACTCCAATTTGTCCCTATAGCCTCTTTTAGCATCTCTGATGGCCTTCCGTAGGTCATATCTGGCCCTCCTCAGAGCCTCCAGGTCCCCAGAGTTATTGGCAGAGGACCGTTCTGCAAGCTTGGCACGTACATTACCGTTAACCCAGGGCTTTTGGTTGGGAAAGGTCTTAACATTGACCCGTGGAACGACATCATCTATGGTGATGAATGCTGTGACAGAGTCAGTGTATTCATCAATGTTGTCGCCAGCTGCAATACGGAACATTTCCCAGTCTGTGGTTTCGAAGCAGTCTTGGAGAGTAGTAATGGCTTGGTCACTCCATTTTTGGACTTCTCGAAAAACTGTTTTTTCCTGTTTCAGATGTTGCCTGTAGGTTGGGAGGAGAAGAATGGAGATGTGATCTGCCTTTCCAAATGCAGGGCGGGGGATGGGTTTAAAGCTGTTACGGATCGTTGAATAACAATGGTCAAGAGTCTGGTCACATCGAGTGTGAAAAGAAATGTGCTGATGGAAATTGGGCAGCATTTTTTTCATGTTTGTCCTTAAAGTCTCCAACAACAATAAAAACAGACTTAGGGTGAGCCTCCTCCAGGCCATTTATTATTCCATATATTTCCTCAAGCGCGCGCTTTATCCGCCTGCGGGGGTATGTAGAATTTTGTGATTATAGCGGACAAAAACTCCCGGGGGAGATAGAAGGGGCGTATGTTTATAGTTAGTAGCTCCAGGTCCGGTGAGCAGTATGTTGAAATAACTGCAGCATCCGAGCCCCAACAGGAGTTAATCATAATGCAAACCCCTCCGCCTCTTTGTTTACCTGACTCAGGGGTTCTGTCCTGCCGGTAGATGGAAAAACCAGCTGGCGTAACAGCCACACGGGATAGTGGGATCCAGCCAGGTCTCAGTGAACGCTAGCATGCATCAGTTAGCAATGTTCCGCTGGAAGTTAATCCAAGCGTGAAGTTCGTCCATTTTATCGTCCAGTGATTGAACATTTGCAAGTAAAATGCTCGGTAACGGTGGATTGCAGTATCTTGTCCGAGATCTGCATAGAATTCCGGCACGTTTGCCACGCTTCTTTCTCCTTCGCCGCCTGCGAATGAGTAAACAAGTCGACGGTAGGAAAGTGGAGTCGCAGCAATCGCTCCGGTAAGTGGAAAAATAACCTGTATCCAGTGAATTGCGTATGTCCAAAAGTGCTAGTCGATCATACTGTATGAGCGACAGTGCAGAATGTACATAAATAAAAACTAACAAAACAGTAATAAGCCAAAACCTGGGTAGAGTGAACAGAGCCATTGTCCATGTGACCATCCTCTACGGCGCACAGAGCTACTATCTGACACTGTTATTTACATTTCTAACTCTGATACATTACAATTCCAGATTACTACAACTTCACTTTAACTGGGTCCAAAACTGGCTTCATAAATACAGACTCGTATTGAATAAATTTAGCAGCATGATGTTTAGTACAAGACAGTCATTTATATCCCTCTGATTTGCATATTCATTTTTATGATGGGTCACCCCTTGAGAAAGTTGATTCATTTAAATATCTTGGACTTTGGCTTGACCCTGAACACTCCTTTTAGCTTCACATTAATGTTATAAAAAGAACATATGGCTGGCTCAGTTTACTTTATCGCTCAATTAGTTGTTTTACATTTCAAGTCGGAAAATTAATAATTTCTCAGTTGATACTACCTATTATTGATTTTGCTGACATTGTTTTTCAGAACACCTCTGACACTCGTCTTAGGCCCCTTAATGTTGTTTACACTTTTTTATATAGGTTTGTTTTGAGGTGTCCATATTAAAGAACTCACCATTGATTTGTGTATGAACCACTTAGTTGGTTGCAGCCTAAACCTAGAAGGCAATTTTACTGGTTTTGGTTTATCTTCTAATGTGTGTGTCTTAATTGTCCCTCTGTTGCTACTTGAAATAGCTTTTGGTTCCATGTACAGTGGGTGAAATAAGGATTGAACATGTCACCATTTTTCTAAGTAAATATATTTCCAAAGGTGCTATTGACATGAAATGTTCACCAGATGTTGGTAGCAACCCAACAAATATGTTAAGAAATTAAGTTGTGTAATAATGTGAAATGACACAGAGAAAAAGTATTGAACACATGAAAAAAGGGAGGTTCAAAAAGGTATGGAAAGCCAAGACAACCGCTGAAAACCATCAGTTATTTAAAAGCAATCCAGCCCCCTGTCAGTGCAAATTAATATCAGCTGGTTCAGTCCCTACTGATAGCCTACAAAAAGGCCATCAGTAGGGACTGAACCAGCTGATAGCCTACAAAAAGGTCTCATTGCCAAGGTGTCACACAAGACACATCTCATGATGGGTAAAAGCAAAGAGCTGTCTCAAGACCTTTGCACTTAATTGTTGCAAAGCATAATGATGGCATTGGATATAGGTGCATTTCTTAGCTTCTGAATGTTCCAGTGAGCACTGTTGGGGCCATAATATGGAAGTGGAAAGACAATCATTACACCAGAAATTTGTCTCGAACCAAGTGCTCCTCGCAATATTTCTGACAGAGGAGTGAAAAGAATAATCAGAAGAGTTGTCCAAGAGCCAAGGACCACTTGTGGAGAGCTTCAAATAGGCCTGCAATTAGCAGGTACTGTTGTCTCAAAGAAAACAGTAACTAATGCACTCCACCGCCATGGCCTGTATCTACGCTCACCACGCAAGACTCCACTGCTGAAAAAAAACATGTTGAAGCTCGTTTAAAGTTTGCTGCACAACATTTGCAAAAGCCAGTGAAATACTAGGAGAGAATAGTGTGTTCAAATGAGAGCAAAATTGGACTGTTTGGATGCCATAATACACACCATGTTTGGAAGAGTAATGACATTGCACATCACCCTAAAAACACCATACCAACAGTGAAGTTTGGAGGTGGGAACATCATGGTGTGGGCCTGCTTTTTAGCATATGGTACTGGCAAACTTACACATAATTGAAGAAAGGATGAATGGGCAAATTTACCATTGACACTCTTGACAAAAATCTGCTGCCATCTACCAGGATGATGAAGATGAAATGAGGGTGGACATTTCAGCAAGACAATGATCCCAAACACACAGCCAAGGAAACTCAATTGGTTTCAAAGAAAGAAAATAAAGATGCTAGAATGGCCCAGCCAATCACCTGACTTAAATCCCATTGAAAATCTATGGAAAGAACTGAAGATCAAGATTCATAGAAGAGGCCCACGGAACCTTCAAGATTTGAAGACTGTTTGTGTGGAAGAATGGGCCAAAATCACACCAGAGCAATGCATGTGACTAGTTTCTCCATACAGGAGGCGTCTTGAACCTGTCATTACCAACAAAGGCTTTTGTAAAAAGTCAGTAAGTGTGTTCAACACTTTTTCCCTGTGTCATTTTACATTATTACAAAACTTAATTTTTGAACTTATTTGTTTTGGTTTCTTTGTATGTATGGATTACTTGGGTTGTTACCAACATCTGGTGAAAATTTCATGTCAATAGCACTTTTGGAAATATATTTACTGAGAAAAATGATGACGTGTTCAATACTTATTTCAGCTGATGTATATCTTCATATCTAGTCAGACATATGCCTCATCCCTTTTTCTTTGTACCCAGAATTTTCAAAGAAGTTGGGTGCATGTCATTCCAATACAAATCTCCATCTGACAGAAATATACTTCCCTTTGTTTTTATTACATCCTTAAGCTACTTTAGGATATCTTTATGTTCTCATCTTATAACAACCTGTTTATGCTTTTAGTTTGTGTGTGCTTATAACCTTCAGTTTATTTGTGTTACAAAAACTGACAAAAAATCTGATAGCAAATTGCTTAAAATGCTCTTTATGCTAATATAATTGGTTTATTATCTGGGTCATTGCATCCCATTTTTACTGTACAATAGTTTAGGACTGGGGTATAGGTGGGAGAGGGTTAGCGAGCTGTGTGTATCTGTGTTTTTATTGTGTATGTTTCTTATATAAGTATGTTTTTGTCTGTATGTGTTTTATTTTGTATATGTGTCTATAGGACCCCCATTCAAAATGAGATGCTACATCTCAAGGGGCTATCCTAGCAATAAATTTAAATTCAAAATAAAGATAATGTTATTATTTTTGTAAACCCTTCAGAATTTTATTCTGCATGCCTTGAAGGTTTATTATGCATTATAGTCCCTTAATTTGTCAGTCACAGCTGCCTAATATGATGCACATTTTGAAAAAAAATATTTGGAGTTGTTATCTCTGAGTTTCATTGTCTAGAATTAGCTAACATTTTTTTAAGAATAGATCCATGTACTGTAGGTAAGGCTGGACTGTACAATAAAAGGAAGATGTAGGAGTTGATGTAATTCTAAAGTCTTATAACTTCACAGTGCGATACATTTTTCACTTAAGCAAATATTTTTTTGGGTTGAATTTGTATGACAACATTTTGACTTGTTTAAATATATTTAGGTAACACATTACACTATTTACATTTTCATCATTTCCAGTGGAATACCTTTATTTTGAAGGCAAAACGCAAGTTCCGCTATCGTGGAGAGCTAGACGAAAGTATGGTCAGGGAGAGCTGAAGTCGTGTTGATTTCCTCAGTCATCATGGCGCTTACTTCCTCAGTTAAAGGTAAGAGTCGTTAACAATAAAATTGTTAAATTATAGAGCGAATTATTATTTGATCAAGACATCTTGCAAACCAGATTAGGGTCGTTTCCATTGTTCTAACATTTATCTAACGTTAAATACTGACATGTTTGACGTCTACTTGACTTGAGTCATCACTGTCCACGGGCGGTTATCAGGTACAGTGAACAGTAGCTACGAGCTGAAAAGCTAACTCGTTATGCTATTCATTTGATAACGTTATAATGATACTATACAGTCCCTCTTTCATATGCGTTAACGTGATTTCTTGCCCCCTAAAGTTGCAAACTACTGTACTTATCCACTAGTAACGTTAGATAAATGGGAAATGTAATCGCACTATTCTTTTTTAGTTGCCAATATTATGGTACTGTACAGTAGCTACTTATACATTAGGCAGCTAACTAGCTCGCTAGGTTGTTTAGTCTATAAATTGGTCTAGCTAAGGTATGTTGTTAGCTAGCAAGCTAACTTTTAACTGGAACAGCTAGCCAGCAAGTTTCAGCAGTAGCCAAGCTAATCTTTTAAAACATTTGACGTGAGGCTGGAGGTGATAAGTAGGACGTGAAACCTCCCTTATTCGGAATTAGATGAATAGCTGCAATATTTGTTTCCATCGTTGTGTCCCTTTTTCACTTTTGCTCATCATGAAATTAGTATTTAGTGTTTATTTACAGAGTTACGGATAAATGTATTTTTTTAAACAAAAATTGTTGCTATCAACTGTACTTGAGCTGCTTATTCTCATAAGGCAAATTCATAACAACAAACTTCGTTATTCTAACAATATACCTAGTTGTTTTCACATGCTGCTTTGGTGAAATGTTGATTTCTGTGTTTCAATTCTAGCCAGCCTTGGTGAAAAACCCCAAACAGGAACCAAGTGTAATAAAACAAATTCCATTTTGCAGGTTGTTTTCTTTGCACATTCAAAATAATGGCAAGACTACCAATGTAGTGCAGTAAACCATCTGAAAAGGACAAAAGCTGTAGCCTATAGAATAACTCTTCAAACAGCTGTCATAAGAGTTCATAGCATGTACAGTGTCACCTAAATAATTCACAGAAATGCCTGTACACACTGACATTTAATTAAGAGTTAACTCTATTAGAGTTGGGGGGAGTTGGCTTGGTGGTGGTTGGAGCAGTGGTGCTAATGCTTGGTGACTGGGACAAGATAAAGTGCAATGGTGCAAGATGACAAAGTTGACACATGAAGTACACAAAAAATTAAACACAGGGTGCAGATACTCAAAAGTATACGATGCAATTATATGTACCATTAGTGCAAATGAGGTCTAAATTACAGCAGTAAATAAATTGCTATGCAAAGTGGCATGTCAAAAACAATGTAGTATGTAACACTTGAGCATAATAATTGTGCAGATAACATAAATAAAGTAACTGACTGAAAATGAGTGTGTTAAAATATACCATGGAGCATAACTGAGGAACTAGGGCACAAAAGGGCAAAGATGGTGTTCGTGTGAGGGAGGAGAATCAGCATGTACAGTGGTCTGGCAGAGTAGCTCTGACAGTTGTACCCTAAAAGCTGTGAGGGAGAAGTGTTCTCAATTTTCTGAGATATTTGTAGTTCTAGCAGCTGTGAACTAGGAGTGGCGGCCAAAGGAGGTGTGGGCTTTTTGGGGTGACTAGAGAGATGTACCTGCTTCAGCACAGGTTGCAGTTGGGTAAGGCAATGGTGAGAAGAGAGTTTAGGTACGGAGGGGTTTTGCATAGAAGTGACTTGTAGATGAGTTTATACTAGTGGGTCAGGCGTTGAGTGTGTAGTGAGGGCCAGCTCATACGTGCATATAGGTTGTAGTGGTGGGTGTTATATTAAAACAAAAGCAATAGAAATATCTCAACAAAACAAAGGCTCCAAGTGGTTTCCACAAATTCAGCTAAATATGCAACTCTCATAATTACTCCTAGTCTGAAAAGTATTCAACCCCATGAATCAGGGTTCAAAATTAACTTTTTCATCCACCAACCAAACGTCTAGTGAATTTTCAAATTTTACCAGCCATTCAATAAATTCCTATGGGGTTTTTGGCTGGTGAGTGAAGCAAATCTACCAGCCGCTGGCATATTCTTTGAGCATTTGGCTGGTAAATTTTGCTAATTTTGATCCCTGCCCTGAATAGAATCTCTCACAACACCAATATGCAAAACGAGTGTTGTCTCAAGCACACCTGATGCATCTAATGAAGGGCTTCTTTAGTTGCACCAGTTGTGCTTGTGCTGGAACACACACATCAAATTGTCTAGTGATGATTTTCCAGTGTTAACTGACAACCCCAGTGTTGGTGTTAAAAAAGTGTTAGTTGTCATTGTTACTTTAACACCTGTGAAGTGTTAGGCAAAAATATAAAATTTTCCCAGAATGCTTTGCTTCACGTTTAATTTTCAGAAATGTCTGTTTTAATATATTCTCTGCATTGTGCATTTATGAATTGATTACTTTGTGTAATTATTAAACAGAAATAATGATAATATATACTAGGGGTGGACCGGTACATGTGTTCATATTGAACTGAAATGGAACGGGCGTCACGGTTCGGTGCATAAATTTACATGGAGAATACACGGTATAAAAATAAATTATACTCGCGTGCAGATAGTAGCACTAAGGACGAGTATGGCGAGTGGTGGTGAACCACAAGATTTAGAGGACCCGCCGACCTCTAAAATTGCAAGTTTGGGAAAACTTCGGTTTCCCAGTTAGTTACAGTCATAGATTGTATATATCGGTTACAGTAGTACAGGCGATAGAGCGGTGGATAAGATGAGGACTGTGTGTCAGTGTCGTTCAGCAGTTGTTGGGTATGTGAGTGGAAATAAATCTAACATGCTAACGGATATCAGACGCAATCACCAAGATCGTGCTAGCTCAGGGGAGAGACTGTATGACACTACGTGGTACAGCTTGAGACATGGCTTTTCTGCAAACACTATTTCCTCCAGACTTGATGCTGCAGTTTGGGACAGGTGGACTGCTCATGACAGATGGGCTGGCTGCACGCAGTTTCCGCATGATTTGCTATCTAATTGTAACACTAGTGGAAGTAGTTTCAAGCCAAAAAAAAGTATCGGCCACATTCGGCAAGCAAAAATGCAGATTAATACTCATTTTGAAAACTCATAATCGGCCATAATTAATCGGCCAGTCCGATTAATTAGCCGACCTCTAGAATGAACCGAACCGTGACTTCTGTGTACCGTTCCACCCCTAATATTTACTTTTAATACAAACTGTAAGTGGTATTATTGATTGCAACCATTACTGAGATTAGTGTTCCAGTCTATGTAGTTTCACTAGTCTTGTTCAGTTTGTAAGTACTTCACCATTGCAGTTTTATTGAATGAAAGTTGTAGGTGATAACATACTATTACATAATATTACAACTGATGGATATCGTTTCAGTTGGATTTCAATTTGTATAAAAAACAATTTTACAGTGACTATCATTGTCATACAAGAGCTGTAAAAAAAATCTTGTCACATTTACTGAAGAAGGCATGCTGGGAAATATGCAAATTGGAAATTAACAGTCCTAGTGTAAGGGAATAAAACAAGTGTTAAATACACTCTCAGGGGTCTACACTAACCTTTTCCACTGGTGGCACTTGCGCTACTAACCATTAGTTACTGGTGCATGAACATGATTTGATCACTAATTATTTGATTTAAATTACCTTGTTTCCCATAATGAAAATGTATTGCATACAGAACTATGCAATTCCAAGCTATCGTTTAAACCCTATGCCGTGTTGTGTTTGTACAAAAATCTAGAATAAAAATGCTGCAACAGAAAAGGAAATGCAAAATGTATTTTTTTTGCAGATTTCTATGTACTATAGTTTCTGAATCCTCTAGAACAGTGTTTTTCAACCCTCTCTTCAGGGAACCCCAGCCTTTCCATGTATTGGATCTATTTCTGAGCTAGCACACCTGTTTCAACTCATCTGCTAATTATCAGACACTTGATTAATGAAAAATGGTGAGTGTTCAGCGACTACAGCTAAACTGTGAAATGTCTGGTGTGCCCTGAAGAGAGGGTTGAAAAACACTGCTCTAGAAGACACAGATGGGCTGACATGACTCATCTCTTTCCTAGTCATTGTGGAATTTGGTGTCACCATGGCGAGGCCATCAGCCCTAATGACCCTTTCCGGCAACCCGGGGCCACACAATCAATTGCACACCTCTGCTGTGCACATTAATCTCATCAAATATCCTACAGAAACCCTCAGGCCTTTGAAAATGTTCTAATTGAAATGTAAAATGTTTATCTCGTATGAGATGCACTGCGAATATATATTAAAATACCTTACCTTCATCAATGGCCTAGAGAATGAAATGGAGTAATTTATTATCAACAAAATATATTATTTGCATTACCGTTTGCGTTTACAGTCAGGCGCCATCTTCAGAAAACAGACTCAATAATTCAAACTACGAACGCCATGCTACGTGAGCTGAACTGTGACTTGGAGTCTCCCATGGCAAGAGGTTTTGCGGTCATTCATGCAGATCAATGAGCAAGACTTACAGCTAGCAATGCAAACTAAAATCAAACACAATTTGCTTACAGTTCAGATCAGGTAGTACAGAGTTTGTGGTTTGATTGTTTGTGGTTGATTTTGCGCGGGAGTTGTCCTTTAAGGTTTGGGAAAGGTTAAGGTAAGGATTATCGTTATGATATTTATTAAAAACCAATGTGTTTATCATTTCGCTAGTCAATTTGCAATACAAGCTCCGCCCTCTTCCTGATTCAAATAAACCAATCACATTCCTTTCTTCTGGCATCTGAAGAAAATCGTCACACATGCATGAAAAATATAGATTTTACACTTGTGATTCCACACCCTTGAAAATATGCTCGCTCGTTTGGAATTTAGATCAAGAATACCGTGTTAACAATTACAGCTTTGAAAACTGCTGGGAACTCAGTGGGTAAACAGTAATTAACTAAATGAAAAATTTGAGTAAAGGGCATTTCACCACTGAACAGGTGCGTTAATGGCATTTACTGTACATGTGTTTCCAGTCTACACCCCTGGGTGGAATGTAGGTTAACCCCGCCGCCATCCATATAGAACAAACACAGTTATTCCCAAATCTATGTACTCACTCAAATTAATGAGATGAATTGGCCTGATTCTGTGAAAACAGCATTTGTGTTTCCTGACATTTTCACTCACAGAAGGTTGCGAACAGTAATAATAATTAATAATAATACGTTCAGCTTATATAGCGCTTTTCAAGAACCCAAAGCGCTTTACACAGTGAGGGGGAAAGCCCACCTCATCCACCACCAATGTGTAGCACCCACCTGGGTGATGCACGGCAGCCATTTTGCGCCAGAACGCTCACCACACATCAGCTATCAGGTGGAGAGATGAGTAGTTATATATGCCAATTTGGAAGGAGGGGGATTATTAGGTGGCCGTGATTGAGGTGAGGCCTGGTTGGGAATTTGGCCA
>JACXGM010037903.1:0-10974 GCA_016801145.1 Umbra pygmaea
CTGACTCTTTGCTTGTCATTCTAATCAGGGCTCACGGTATGCCTCCACATTTTTAAACCATTATAAAATGCCTAATGCTGAAGAGGAGATAAAACAATTGATGGATAATGGGTTTTATTAGCATGTTCAAGGTAACAAGCTGATATATCAGGGTGCTAAATAATGGCATAAAAACACATTTTGGCTGTAAGTTTGTTGGCTATTTTAAAGTATTACAATGGGCCAAAGAAACAATTATGTCGGCCTAGTGGTGAAAAAAGAGCATCCATAAGCAGAGGTTTCCTGTGGACAGATTACAGTGTAAGCCCTCTCCCACAGTGGATGATATCTAGAGTGGGAGGAAAAGACACAAGTTAACAAAAGAATAATGTTTCCTTAAATTAGTCATTCAACCTAATTAGCCTTCAACCTAATTAGCAAATATGCCTAAATTTACCAGGCCTAAATATTTAAAGTCATTTTTTAACCACATTTTACAGCAATATTTGAGAACTTTGTCTTATTTACTTTCCTTGTAATAAATATATTACATATGATTGTAAATGTTATATCTAGATGTTAAATGGTAAATCTAAATGTGCTCGGTAAAATTAAATACACTGCTCAAAAAAATAAAGGGAACACTAAGATAACAAATCCTAGATCTGAATGAATGAACGAATTGTATGAAATACTTTCGTTTTTACATAGTTGAATGTGCTGACAACAAAATCACACAAAAATGATGATTGGAAATCAAATTAATCAACCTATGGAGCTCTGGATATGGAGTCAAAATCAAAATAAAAGTGGAAAACCACACTACAGGCTGATCCAACTTTGATGTAAAGTTTTTAAAACAAGTTAAAATGAGGCTCAGTACTGTGTGTGGCCTCCATGTGCCCGTATGAACTCCCTACAATGCCTGGGCATGCTCCTGATGAGGTGGCGGATGGTCTCCTGAGGGATGCCCTCCCAGACCTGTACTAAAGCATCCGCCAACTCTTGGACAGTCTGTGGTGCAACATGGCGTTTGTGGATGGAGCGAGACAGGATGTCCCAGATGTGTTAAATCGCATTCAGGTCTGGGGAATGGGCGGCCCAATCCATAGCATCAATGCCTTCCTCTTGCAGAACCTGCTGACACACTCCAGCCACATGAGGTTTAGCATTGTCTTGCATTAGGAGGAACCAGCATATGGTCCCGGTACATAATGGCAGTCAGGCTACCTCTGGCGAGCACATGGAGGGCACCCAAAGAAATGCCACCCCACACGATTACTGACCCACCGCCAAACCAGTCATGCCGGTCGGATGTTGCAGACAGCAGAATTTTCTCCACGGCGTCTCCAGACTCTGTCACGTCTGTCACATGTGTGAAGAGAACAGGGCACCAGTGGTGAATTTGCCAATCTTGGTGTTCTCTAGAAAATGTCAAACCTTCTGCACGGTGTTGGGCTGTAAGCAAAACCCCCACCTATGGACGTCGGGCCCTCATACCACCCTCATGGTGTCTGTTTCTGACCTTTTGAGTTGACACATGCACAATTGCGGCCTAATGGAGGTCATTTTGCAGGGCTCTGGCAGTGCTCCTCCTTGCAGGCGAATGTGGAGCCAAGTTCAGCGTCGTCCAATTACCAAATCCACATTTTGACAATGTTATTACAACAATTCCTGACTTTGCAATGCCTTCCCTTGGCCAAATTTGGTTTCCCGTTGAATCCGTCACCTGATTCACATACTACAGCTCCTCCCCTTTCCAATGATACCTCACATGTCCATATCTACTGTGGAATTTTGGAGAAAAGATTTAACTAAAAAATCAACATTTTGACAATGTTTTACAACAGTTCCTGATTTTGCACTGCCCCCTATTGGCCAAATTTGGTTTTCCGTCGAATTTGTCACTTGATTCACATACTACAGCTCCTTCCCTTTCCAATGATACCTCACATGTCCATATCTACTGTAAAATTTTGGAGAAAAGATTTAACAAATAAATCAACATTTTGACGATGTTTTATAACAGTTCCTGAATTTGCACTGCCCCCTATTGGCCAAATTTGGTTTCCCGTTAATTCTGTCAGCTGATTCACATACTACAGCTCCTCCCCTTTCCAATGATACCTCACATGTCCATATCTACTGTGGAATTTTGGAGAAAAGATTTAACCTATAAATCCACATTTTGACAATGTTTTACAACAGTTCCTGATTTTGCACTGCCCCCTATTGGCCAAATTTGGTTTCCCGTCGAATTTGTCACCTGATTTGAATACTACAGCTCCTTCCCTTTCCATTGATACCCCACATGTCCATATGTACTTTGGAAGTATTGAGATTATCCAGCTCAATTGCTGAAACAGGCATTTTTTAAGGTGGAACCGAAACTTAAATTGAGGCGAATGTGGAGCCAAGTTCAGCGTCGTAAGAAATGTTGACTTTAGCGCATTAGTAAAAAGAAAAAAAAATATATATATAATAATCTAAAAGGAATATATAATAAGTATAGATAATATTAGACAAGAAATAACTTCCAAGAGCAAGGCGTATGGGGCAGCTTGTGCTTGAATGATTGGATTGAGAATGAGAATCAAACGGAGAGTTCATGAGTTCGCCATTTATACCATTGGATGTATTAAGAGAACGGACTTGTGCTCATGAACGCGCAGTGTTGCTACCGGTTGCTACGACAACACAAACAAACTGTCGCCGCTCACTCCACGCCGTTTAATGTGTACTGTAAATAATTCACTAACGTTAAACAAACAATGGATGTATTTAGACGCCCCATGGAGATGTAATCATTATGTTGTGCTACTACAGTAGTGACATACTAGCTAGCGCTAGCTACTGAGGTTAGTCAGGGGGCTTGGCGTGAGCGGAGGGCGTGGCGCGTGGCGTGAGCGGTTACAGGCCGCAACTGGACCCTTCTCGGCTGATCTGATGATTAATTATCAGTGTTGGGGAAGCTACTCTGAAACTGTTAAGTTATTGTAGTTAAACTACAGTCAAGCTACCCTTTTTGAAAAGTAGTTAGCTACACTACAAGTTACTATGAAAAAGTAGCTAGCTACATTGAAACTACTTAGATTTTTTTGGACGATGTATATTATAAATAACTGAAAAAGTGTCTGAGGATTGTATTAAGTAGCCCAAAATATTTTCTGTTTAACACAATGCAATACAATTATGATTTAAAAGAGTATTGTTTTATTACACACAATGCTCAAATATTCTGCTGACATGTCTTGCTCCATCATGAATAATATAGCATCGGTATGTCGAACTTGAATAGAGATTGCTAATGTGTCGTCATCATGACATATTTCCCGCAAAGCATTTTGGGAATCCGCGGCACAAACTTAAGGCTCCCATGCTAACTGTCTTTTAATTCAAGTCTTAAATATCTTTTCATTTAACAGGCTCATGCACCAGTAGCTCCAACAGTGTTTTACTAGAAAGCGCATTTAGTAAGACCAGTAAACGAGTCAAAGTTTTCACAATTTACCATTTAACTTATGCATGATGTGTTTGTCTTAGTATGTTACTTTGTTTTGTTGAATTCTGAATGCATGCAAATAGATGAGGGAGCGAGGAGTGTGGTGCTTAAAACATTAGCATTCCTTTTAACCGACAACAGTTTTCTTCCCCACATTTACAATCTCCAGGTTCTGGACCCATCCATCTGTACAAAAAACCTGGGCTTGCCTGCTGCAGCTACTTGAAGTTACTGAAAAGTTTGTGTGTGTATGCACTTACACCAGGGTTTGAATAATGATTTCATCTCTGTGGGGGTCTCTTAAAAAAGTAGCCTAAGTAGGCGCGGCATGTGTAGATAAATAAATAGCCTAACATTGGACTTAATTCATTTGAGTTAACGTTTATTAATACAGGAGTAGAGAATCAACAATAATAACAAACCACCTTATATCACCCTGTTGCTATACTGAGTGTATGATTTTGTTGTCCTCATGGCAAAAATGGGCTCTTCTAAGTGGTTTGGTATCCTTTGGTATTTAAATAACATTTGACTTGAGAAACAGATGTATAACATGATCAAAAACACACCCATCGCGATATGCGCCTAGCAGTAGCATAGACCTATTACATTCTTAGGAAAACATGTTTATTTTAGACTGTTTATTCACATAAATGTCGTGATATATATTAAAGGAAAAAATGTATTTTTTTGTGATCTAAATAATGGTGCTGATGATTTTTAGAGACCCCCACAGGTGTATGATTTTACAGCTTTCATGTGGGCTCCCAAGTAATTCGAACCCTGATTAGCACTTAATATGATGCAGTTGTATATATGGGTGCTGGAAGTTGGGCAACAGCCAACAGGTTGACGTCCCGCCGGCCCTTGACCAGTCGCTATGCTCGTAAGGTTCCAGTCCTTTCATTCCCTTTATTTTCTCGTCATATCTCGTCTTTGCATTAGGATTTAGTTTTAGGCGGTATGGTCCGAAAATGTTTTTTTTAGCCTGCTGCATTTTGTAGGATTCTGTTTTTCACGCTAAGTTTTCATGATTTCATGAACACTAGCCTGCTATGCCAGCCCATGTAAACATGGCCAAACATACCCCTAATTCTTAGCGTTTTGATGACGTTGCCGGTCACTTGGTCACATGTCTTAGCAATCTCTATTGTCAACCCACTTCTGCGTCAGTGAACCGTAAGCCACAAGACGTGTGATTAAACAACAGGTGGCGATAATGCACACATTTTGTTTGTAATCTAATAAGAAGAAGATGCGCTGCTTCATTCATGACAGGTTCATGACACAATGTAGCTTTTGCTCACGCTACACAGCTACTTGCTGCAAAACATAGTTAGCTACTGGAAAAGCTACTCTGTTTAAAAGCAACTGAGCTACTGCCAAGCTAAAATGTAGTTAAGTTGGTAGCTTCGCTACTTGTAATTAACTACTCCCCAACACTGTTAATTATAAATCCCCCTTATTTATCATATGCAACGCAATATAGCTAGCTAGTTAACCCTTGCGCCGCAGTTTTTTTTGAATGGGTCGTTTTCCCCTGAAAGCCAGGAGGAAAACAGAACGGATAAAAGTTTTATTTGATTAAAAAAATGGGAACAGTTTTGTCGGAACAAAAGCAGTGAACCTCTACCCATTATTCTAGACTAATATTAACAATGTCTAGCTAACAAGTGATTATATGCGACTGATTTTAATTGATCTCCTTTCATGCTAACTACAAACTCACCATGGCTTCTCTTCAATGACAATTTCCTCCAGACTAGCTCACGACAGATGCGCTGGCTGCAAGCAGTTTTCACGTGATTTGCTATTGAATTGTAACACTAGAGGAAGTGGTTTCTTACCAAAAAAAGTATCGGCCATAATCGGCGAGCAAAAATGCGGATTAATAATTATTTTGAAAACTCATAATCGGCCATAATTAATCGGCCAGTCCGATTAATTAGCCGACCTCTATAATCAATCAATAGATACTGTAGACTTTGCAGTCTAAACTTGTAATGTAAAATCACCTAACTACTCAAAGGAAATATAAACATTCTGCAATATTTGCAAATTAAAATTAAATTCAAATGTAAATTAATTTTCTTAAATGTTGCATGTGGTATTGAACCCAGGCCACCCGAGTAAAAGACCAGCGTACTGGTTTGTGTTGAACATTTGTAAAAAAACACCTAAAAAAAATTGATTTCTTGTTGTTAAATAGTCAAATGAAAAGGAAATAATTTCTAGAGATTAAAAAATATTAGAATATTGAAATAATCTTGTTTTTCCCAGGCAAACCTTAGCTGTGCTGCTCGTGCTAACAAGGGATTGGCTGATACACAAGAAGAGGAGGAGACAGCAACACCAAGCTCACCAAAGGTATATGGCAAACAACTCTACTAAAAAGAAGATTACAAACAAGGCTAGTTGTCAGAGTTGGAATAACATGTGTCTACTGGTTCAAATGTTTGATCTGACAAGTTCATTTAACCTGAGTCACTCTGGATAAGCACATCAAGTAAATTACAAAATGTTTAATGTGAATGTATGAGTAAATGTGAGAAGTGTGTTTATCAGATAAATAAAGGAGAAGAGGAAGAGAACTTGAAGGTGGAAGCTCAGTTTTCCACCAGTAGCATAGCTGTCGAAGATCTGGACTTCTACCACCCGGATCCCTTCATTCACTGTGAATCTGAACGTGAGTATCTGGTCTCATTTCCTTTTGCCATGATGAACTGGAATCATACTGAGAATGAGAGCTCTTTAATTATTTTAAAGAATAGATTTAATAGAAGCCTATAATACACTTCATGACTTTCCAACTACAAAAATCACTGTACTGCTCACATTACACAACCTTCTGTCTTGCAATTTGTCGTCTTGTTAACGGAGCGGTGCTCACAGTACACCACTTAGAGCAGACGAGGTACATACATTTCAATAAAAATGGTACATAAGTGTGGGTCGCCCTGGTATGTCAATTCTGCATTGGCTCCAGCTCTTGGCGGGTTTCACAAAATCCCTCACGACAAGCAAAAATATCAAACCTGCCAGAAAATATTGGGGCATCTGGGACAACTCAATAGCGAAAGATGCGGCTCCGAACTGCTCACACTTAATGAGCATTGGTGATGGGAGCGAGCTGTGATTTGGCTCTGATCTGGGAGTTTTGTCACAGACGTCAAAAATAAGTCAACTTAAATAATACAAAATATAAAAAATAGCAAAATCGACATTTCACATCTATCTAGAAACAAATGCATATTATGGACAAAATAATACTATGTATTTTCGAAAATTAGTTATACTGCCCCTGTATTATTCCTGTGTCCAGTAAAAAAATGTATATATAAAAAAATATAAAAAAATATAAAAAAATATACGTAAAATTCGGGCCGACAGGACAAATTAATGGGAAGGGACATTACAGTCATCAGTCTGTTTGGATATGTCTCTTATTACCTTTGCACACATAGAATGGGGAATATGTCCCCATTCTTCCTTTCAGATTTGTTTGAATTCAGTCAAATTTTGTGGTGAGTGTTGATTAACTGCTGTCTTCAAGTCCATCCACAGATTTTCAAATGGATTTAGGTCAGGGCTAGGGATGGGCATTTGATGAAACTTTCTTCGTCGATCGTCGGGAGAATTAACGATCGACTATCGATTAATCATTATTTTTTTATATTCAAATTCATTGTTTATTTTACTTTATAAATGAAAAATCCAATGAAAATATTAAAATACAGTGTGTTTTTCCTCAATGAGATCTGTATTACAAGAACAACAACTTGTGGCAGTTAAACTGGACGTTCGGTTAGCCTAGACTTAAAGAAATATGCTATGCGGTGCTCTAAAGCTGCATAATACCCAATTCTAGGACACATATACTGCAGTAAATGTTGTGCTTTACCAACTAATTGAGTCTGGGTTTACCCATTTTGGGAAGTTCCTAAATAAAACCTAAGTAACAAGGTAATGGTAGTTAATAACTAACTAGTTAATTAATGATTTCATATTCTTTCTGTTCATATCATAGATCACTGGTTACTAATGAACTCTCGCTATTGGTCATTTTGTTCTTAATCAGGAACTTCACAAAACGTGTGAACTCAGCCGCACTTAGTTTGGAATGCACAAATTTAACTCTGTACATGTGTGTTAGGGCTTGGCAATATTAGAGAGCGGAGAGTGGAGGGAGACAGGAGAGTGGAGGGAGACAGGAGAGTGGAGGGAGACAGGAGAGTGGAGGGAGACCAGAGAGTGGAGGGAGACCGGAGAGTGGAGGGAGACCGGAGAGTGGAGGGAGACCGGAGAGTGGAGGGAGACCGGAGAGTGGAGGGAGACCGGAGAGTGGAGGGAGACCGGAGAGTGGAGGGAGACCGGAGAGTGGAGGGAGACAGGAGAGTGGAGGGAGACAGGAGAGTGGAGAGAACACAACCAAGCAAACCAATTCTGGGTCAGTGTAATGTCTGAAAGTGATTGTAAATAAATTTCATGTGGTCATACAACGAAAAAAGGGCTATAATTCAATACATTGACAATTAACTAAATGTTTTAATTGCTCGTTTTATAACTCGCTCTAACCAGTAAATGTACGTACTTCGTTCCTTTCTGTTTGCATGTGCACGCATACAATATCGTGCTTGCGAGAGAGCCTGTATTTTCATATTCCATAAAGACTCATCAGCCAGGGAAGTAACCTACACACGTAGAGGCTCATTAGGCTGGGCATGTCCTGATCATGTGAAGTGAGCGCGACTGGAGCGGTAGCCTACTTGAGAGCACTATAGAGCAAGAGGCTTCTGGGGCGATACCACTCCGCTCCGCTCACATACTCTGCCCGGGAAACCTGATTCCTCGTCATGATTACTTTTGAAATCAAAACGGAAACTTGCAGGTAACTGAGTATTGCCCTTGGGTGGTAAAATTTTAATTGCTGCCACACAGTGAAATTCATTTAATTGCTTTAAAAAAACGTATACGCAACGCAACCTGCATTAGTTTAATCGATAACAATTGAACGTGATTGACAAAATTAATCATGCCCATCCCTAATAGTAATGTGCAAATTAAAATGTGTTACATGTGTACAATTCCCATCTACTTATTGAAAACTGTCAAGATATTTGTGATTGCATCAGATATCCCATATTGTTCTTCGTTTTTATCTTAATATTAATCTTTTGACTTTGTTTTTTGGAGGCTTATCACCACCAGCAGTTTTCCTGATATTGATTCCATTCCAGCGGCAGCATATGCATCCTAGTGCCATACAGTGCACTTGTAGATTTGTATTAGATTGGTCTACTAGTTTTTTCCATTTCCATTTTTAAGTAATTCATTTTCTGCAAAAATTAACAAGAGCTGTCAGACCAGGGACCGTGTCAAAGCCAATCATAGCTATATACAAATTTGCAATGTGCGCAGTTTGACATTTTGTTCAATGTGTTAATCCCGAAATGACGTGAATAAATAATTTTAAATGTTTTAATGCAAAGAAAGGCAGTTGTATTCATATGTAAACCGCAGGTTTATTATTTGTTTTTTAAAAGTTTTCTTCATTTCATTACTCGCAATGACAACACCAAAGCAGCCACGGCTAAAGGTAGTAATGGGTACATCTATTAATCATACACAGTTCATTACTGCTTTCAGAAACTACTGTAGTAATGGGCATATCATAAACTAGTAATGAGTCCAGTACATCTATTACTGATTGTATTAATTTAATTTCAACATTTTGACCAGATCAACTTTGATAACTATCGTTAATTTTAGGCATTGCTTTTGTGTAGGGAAAGATCTTATTTTTTTTAAATATCAAGAAATAGGTTAAAAACATCACTCAAACTTTTTCCCATGACTTACAGTAAGAGATATTGCTTTGTGAACTACAGTACATCTCTCGTCTTGAACAATATACGTCAGTAGATGCTAGGCAATGGGAGGCAACAATTAACGTCAGGTAAGCGACTTGTTCTTCAGGCATTCCCAGGGATTCCCGTGTATATGTCACAAAGCTACTTTTGTGAATAATCATCTATATTTGTGAAGAGTTAATGTACCACACAGCTCAGCAGTGTGTAAGATCATAGGGATATGCACAGAACAATGATCATTCGTTGCAGTTCAAATTTCTGTGCTGACTGTGAACCAGGACATGACGAAATGTAGATTAGAAACAATATTGTAATAATTGCGCTGTCGGTGAGCAAATGATTCAACATGTTGGCAACGCTATGAATATAGAGCTACATTTACATGTGAACTCCAACAATGGTTTTCATACCGTATATGAAAAAATATCTCACTGATGATATGAACAAAATTGCCCAGAATTTACGGACATATTTTTTGTTATTTCTGTGAATCCATTGCTAGCGATGGGCAGACTGAACAACTTGAAAAGCTCAGAGGCTGACAGTACCAGTATTTGCCAACTAGTAGGCAAAATTAGGGAGGAGGACCACGCATGTACTGTAGAATACGGCAGGAGGAATGCCCCAGACAGAACGCCGGTTTACTGTAGAATTTCTAAATTTAAATTTCTAGCGGAAAATGGATACTACAGTTGTGCTTTCTGTCTTCAGTGAAAGCATACAATCGATAGTTTGTTAGTTCCTACGTAATGAAATAAAAATGTTCATTGTTCTGTGCTTATCCCTACCTAGGGATGGGACGATTACCGGTTTCACGGTAAACCACAATAAAATGTCCGTACAGTTAGTATTACCGTTTAAAATCTAATTTTCATTAAAACCGTCTTTGATTACCGTGATTTTGAAAACTCACGGTAAATCCTGTCCAGCCAGAATCAGTCTGACGCAGGTGCGCGCAAGCAACTTTTGTTTTTTGCACGAGAAGTCAAGGCTGAATGCAGTGACAGGGCTCGGGAGATTTTTCAGCTATCCAAGATGACAAAATCTGAGATGTGGTCAAATTTTGGCTATTACAAGAGTCCTGAGGGCAATTTAATCGAGGATTGGCACCCTGTCTGCAGAGAAATGTCGCAGCAAAAGGGGGAAACATGTCAAATCTGTCATCTCATCTTCGTGATAACCAGTCACTGTTATAAAGGTGAATGCATTAACTTTTACTTCAATACCAAAACCTTGGAAAAATAATTGGCCAATCAATATTGATTCGAGATGAAATATTTAATTATCTCACTTGTAATTAACGCAAAGTATCCGGACACATATTTTTATTTTTACAACAGAAATAATTTCAGGGACATAAAATATGGCATATGATTAGTGTCCGCAGATCCTTAAAGTCTTAAATAGCCTTAATATCGTTTTTACAGAATTTACGGTCTAAAACTGTCTTTAAGTCTTAAATCTAATTTTCTAAGGTCTTAAACAATTGCGGCAGTCATGCTATTTTTGTTCCATTGTATTTTGTCGAAAGAATCCATAAACGCTTTCTCTGTGCAACATTTTAGTTAGCAACAGCCAGATACAGTAATAGCAGGTGATTGCTGGAGTTTCATGAGTTCACAG
>JACXGM010037904.1:0-10974 GCA_016801145.1 Umbra pygmaea
TGGGGCTAGTTTGTCCCTGGGTATGGGGCTAGTTTGTCCCTGGGTATGGGGCTAGTTTGTCCCTGGGTTGGGGCTAGTTTGTCCCTGGGTTGGGGCTAGTTTGTCCCTGGGTTGGGGCTAGTTTGTCCCTGGGTATGGGGCTAGTTTGTCCCTGGGTATGGGGCTATGTGACGACTGAAAGACCAGGTTGTGTGAGAGGAGCTCTGGTGTGTAGGAGGAGGTGCTGGTATTCTGCAAGGCTAGGCTGCCTGCAGGGGAGGAAACACAACAGAGAATTGCCACCAGTTAGTTACCCCCCTTGGGTGATAACTCTACACATTTAGTACAGGCGCACACAGCACTCCCCCCTGGGTGGCACCACTCTGCTCGTCTCTTCTGATAGGCTATTGGTGCTAGGCAGAATGTGTGCAGGCGGCTGGTGAAAAGCTCTTGGTTAGAAAAAGACTTGAAACGTGATAAACAACTTAAAAATTGATATGAATAAGATTATTATTATGCCTGAAATTTAAAGATGTAACAATTAATTTATTTATGTTGTTGTGATTAGGCTAATATGCTTTCAGTACGTCAAACATAGTTAATTATTTATACTGATTACCATTTGGCTTATGTTACATTTCTGATGCATCACAATCTGAGTGGAAGTGAAATAATTATTTGAAATTCAAAAAGCTTGTAGGAAGCAATCGTTGCTCCAAGACGTAATGCTACTGGACTTTTGAATAGATTTTCAAATCTAATAAATTACCTTTCCCCCTGCATTGATGAGGAATTAATTGGATCTGAAAAAAACATTGAGATTTACAAAAATATTTTTGCAGTTCTGAAGTTGGTACATATGTGGGAGGAATTACACATTAGCCAACTATTCAACTGTGATTGAATTCACAAGTGTCTGACCTACAAACAAAGAGTTGTTCTAAGCAATGTCTCCAGGTGAGTGGACCAACTCATCTCCCATATGGATTTACACTGCCCTAGCAGGCCCACGGGCAGCGAAGTAGACCCCTAGCACCATGTGGGAGAAAAAAATGTTATTTGCAATACAGAACCAATTGTTATTTCCAGCAAAGACCTGGGAGCAATTGGGGATAACTGTCCTGCTCACAGAAAGAATAACACAGCTTTCCCCTGGTGGTTGAACTCTGGACACATGGACACTGGTCAGATGCCCTAATTACTAAAGGCTGATTTATACTTCTGCGTCGAAGTTGCGGCAGACACCGACGAAGAAGTATAGAATCACTAACATGGCAGCAGATGCTTAAAGTAACAGGAAGTAATTGACATGCTAAATTGACATTTTAAACAATAATCAAAATGTGTAATATTCCATTTGAATAAATTTAATTTTTATAATACCTTTATAATACTTCTCATTGGCAATGAGGGTTCAGAGAATCCTGGCCTTTGAATTGCTACCAAGATGCTTCTACAAGAACGCTGCTACCATGAAACTGCTCACTAGTGATTGTAGTGAAGCTATTAATAGCTCCTGATATCCGGGCTCTCTTGTCTAGACTGCCTTCTGGAGAGGACAGGGCCGTTAGCGCTGAATGCTAGAATGCTAATATGTTCTCTGATTCTGTGAGTCTGTATTCATGAAGCTCCTTATCGCCGGCTCCCTCCCTCGAGCCCGGCCATGCGAGACGTGGAGTGTGTGTGTGTGCGTTGTGTGTGTGACTACTGTCAATGCTGGGCTTATCAGGGGAGCTCCAGGGGGTGCCCACTGACCTGTAGACTGACACCCGGCGCTCCTGCCTCACCCCTGGGCCTTTGAGGTCCCCCCTCCGAGATCCTGCAGATCTCCAGGCCAGTCTCTGCATCCCTCATCCAGACACACACGTACACATGAACACACAGGTATACACACACACACACACCTGCCAGGGCACGATGAACGGCGAGTGTGCTGAGGACAGTGAAGATGAATGTCCCACACAGGAAGTCGCCTATCGACTAGAGATGAGATGGGTTTGAGGCTCCAGCCTGTTGTGGCCTATTTGTCCAAATGTCAGCAGCGATGGACGATGCTGATAGGTTACGGATTGGGGGACACTGGAGGCTGGGTTGTCTTATTGTACGACAGCCTCGTGTGGATAAGAAATGGCTTGTCCTGTGTATTTGTTCAAGTCTGCTTTAATTTTACTGTTTTAAATAGAAGCAAATAGGGAAAATGTTATCTTTCCTCTCATAATTCACTGGCTGCATACTCACTCATAACAAACAAACATAAGCAGGTTTCTGATACGTTCCATTAAAATTCCTTTCCATTCATAAGTCAAACAAATTTAAATACAAACATGTTGTGTGGTGGTTTTAACATCGGAGCTGGGACTAAAGTTACTAGCTACCATTTTAAAGCAAATTAGTTCTCTAACGCCCATCTTCGCATTCAGTAAAGATCATTATGAAATGCATTCAAAGGTGTTTGTAGCACTTACCCATGTTGCTGTTAGCCTAGCATGTAGCAGGCAAACTACGGCCCGCGGGCCAAATACGGTCCGCCCGGTCCTTTGATCTGGCCCGCAAGGCGTTTTAAAAATGAATGAAGCAGATTGACACTTGAGAGCGTCAAAGCAAAATATCTCCCGAATCATACATGCGAATAATGAGACGTGGTTCATCAATGTGGGTTAATGACAACCAGAGATATCGCGTCTCAATTGGGTACTTTTCGCTGCCTTTATTTTGGTTGCCTAAAAACATTACAGACAGAAATCAGGAAGTGAAAGTGACATAATAGCATTCCTGCAAATACGTAGGACCCTGCACTCACCCTGCACTAAAACAGGTTATTTTTTGGGAGGGGTTTAAAAACGTACAGGGAATTATATGTAGGCTACTGTAAATACAGTGTTTAATTTACTTATTTCTATGTCCCCTAAACATTGTCACACTGGTTCTCAAGACCTGGGGCATGCAAAAATGTATTTTACAGTGATGTTCATCATATGTATTTTACAATAATTAACAAAAAATTAAACATACATTTTTGTATGTTTTGGCTCTATATGTCATCATGCCTGAAAATCATTTTCACAAATGTTTTGGTTTGACTTATTCTTGTAGCCAAGAGTCTTCTGAATCCAAAACTATAGGGCACTTCACTGTAGGACAAAGTATGACCCTTTCAGAAGGCACAATATCAACATAATGCCAGGCGGACCTCAACCTTGAAGGGTTCATTGTATTTGAGTTTTTTTAACTCAAATTAATTCCCATATGTGTCTTGAAACAAACAGTAGTGATTATTTATGAGAAGTCAAACAAGGAAATGGTGTTAGAAAACTAAACATTTATTTTATGTAGGATGCACACCTAACTGTGTAGGTGGAGTTGGTAATTTAATGAAAATACATTTCCTATTTATATTGCATTGCTATAGAATGTGGCTCTTCACTTGGTGTCAAAAGCTCAATGTGGCCCTTAAGCAATCAAATTACCCACCCCTGAGTTAGAGCATCTGACCAGCTACCATACATTTGCTCGATGAAATCCTAAACCAACACAGAGAAAACCCTTAAGCAAGGAAGTTAACCCACTGTGCTCCTCAGGTCATTGCTATTTTTAAATATAATCTCAGTGTATGGTATTAAATGTATTAAATCATATTATTTTCCATTGTTGCTTGAGGCTAGATTGAAATCCCACCTATGACATGGAATACAACATTGATGCTATTTGGAGATTCGTGGGTCATTGTGAGGCTGAATGTAAGGGTCGGTTATTAGAGCTCGATCCCCTCTCGCTGAGGTGCTACAATCATCTCTCCTCACAGAGTAGTTGTATTAATACATTTAATTGGCCCAGAGATGACTCTTTCAGAATATGCTAATTATATGCTAATGTTTAGCAGAGGGTCCTTCTGTGTGGCTAAACTCAGCTAATCAGCTACTTGGAGCCGTGGCTAAAGACACTTTTTCTTCCCTGCCAGGCCTCTTTGTTTTAGATCACGTTGAAAATAGAAAGACCAAGCTGTTGAGTCTGGTGTCAAACAACACACACTCACACAGACACACAAACCTGCATTTCATTAGCACAAACAATTCACACAAACTGGATTAATGCCACAGCAAACCAAAGAGGCAAGCTTACTGCTTTGAAATTGGTAAACTACCATTGGTGAGGAGGAGTCCGTGCTCGCTGGTCCCTGCTATTGGTAAGAGGAGAAACGTGCTTCTTAGAAATCATTTGATTCATAATGATTTCCAGTATGCTTTCAGACAGGGTATCCACACACTTTCACCCAACGTTTTGGTCCAGGTTTCTGCCAGCGCTGTGTCATGAGCAGGATTTCATTACACAGGTTCATTTAATAAGACGGACGGATTTGTTCTCCCACTCCTTTGGGATTGTGTTCTATCAGTACCGCTGTGGCTTTTCCAACGGGATTGTGGTTGATGAGCTTTGATCCCTGTTGAGTGAAACGGAGATACGTCAGGTGCTTAAAGACAAACTCACTGAATAACTAACTTGCTATGACGTTTCCATCCGTATGAGCCGCTGAGTCCTTACGTCAGATCACGTTATTAAAAAGAGACAATTAGTTAGACGTTACGTTTGTCATTAGCCGTAAATATGTCAGAGCACACACGTCTAAACAAACACACGCACGTGCACTAGGAGACACACTCATGCATGCCCCTCCTGCACATACACTAGCTAAAAAATGTTCCGGAAGGCTTCTTTCACAGCTTTAAATTGTCTCCAATGAAGCACCACACACTACAATTAAACATACAACTAATGATGTTCATTCTGATATTGGCCTTGTTTTATATGTTTTGTAAAGACTTAGCCACTTAGGTAAAAATGCACCTTGCCAGCCAGATCCTGTCTAGAGAGAACATTGCAGTTTGGGTTTTGCGTAAGTCTCAAAATGTTTTAGGTCTGGAGACATGCTTGGCCATTCCATCACCTTTACCCTCAGCTTCTTTAGCAAGGCAGTGTTCATCTTGAAGGTGTGTTTGGGGTCGCTATCATGTTTTTGATTTGCCTAAAGATGGCCAAGGCTATAAAAAGATTGCCAAAACCATGAAACTAAGCTGCAGCACGGTGGCCAAGACCATAGAGCGGTTTAACAGGGCAGGTTCTACTCAGAACAGGCCTCGCCATGGCCGACCAAAGAAGTTGAGTGCACATGCTCAGCGTCATATACAGAGGTTGTCTTTAGGAAATAGATGTATGAGTGCTTCCCCATTGCTGCAGAGGTGGAAGGGGTGGGGGGTCAGCCTGTCAGTGCTCAGATTATACGCTGCACACTGCATCAAATTGGTCTGCATGGCTGTTGTCCCAGAAGGAAGCTTATTCTAAAGATGATGCACAAGAAAGCTTGCAAACCGTTTGCTGAAGACAAGCTGACTAAGGAAATGGATTACTGGAACCATGTCCTGTGGTCTGATGAGTCCAAGATTGATTTGGTTCAGATGGTGTCAAGCGTGTGTGGCAGCAGCCAGGTGAGGAGTACAAAGACAAGTATGTCTTGCCTACAGTCAAGCATGGTGGTGGGAGTGTCATGGTCTGGGCCTGCATGAGTGCTGCCGGCACTGGGGAGCTAAAGTTCATTGAGGGAAACAGGAATGCCAACATGTACTGTGACATACTTGAAGCAGAGCATGAGCCCCTCCCTTTGGAGACTGGGCTGCAGGGCAGTATTCCAACATTATAACGAACCCAAACACACCTCCAAGATGACCACTGCCTTGTTAAAGAAGCTGAGGGTAAAGTTGATGGACTGGCCAAGCATGGCTCCAGATCTAAACTCTATTGAGCATCTCTGAGGCAAACGGAAGGTGAAGGAGTGCAAGTTCTCTAACATCCACCAGCTCCGTGATGTTGTCATGGAGGAGTGGAAGAGGACTCCAGTGGCAACCTGTGAAGCTCTGGTGAATTGCATGCCCAAGAGGGTTAAGGCAGTGCTGCAAAATAATGGTGTCCACACAAAATATTGACACATTGGGGCCAATTTGGACATTTTCACTTAGAGGTGTACTCACTTTTGAGGGGAAAGCAAATTTACACTGTTATACAAGCTGTAGACTCACTACTTTACATTGTAGCAAAGTGTCATTTTTTCAGTGTTGTCACAATCAAAGTTATAATAAATATTTACAAAAAATGTGAGGGGTGTACTCACTTTTGTGAGATACTGTATATGCTACAGCTTAACTGTTCTTTGGTACAAGGCAAGGTTGTTTACGTTGTTTCTGGCAATGCATCTTGTTTCTAGCAATGCATCACAAACCTCAGAGGTGACATTTTGCTTTTATGAAATGTTTTTTAATGTTACTGAAAAATGTAAAGGTTTTGTCAAACCCAAGGTGTACAATTTGATACACCATATATTTCAGTCAATCAGCATCCATGACACAAATTACCCAGGTTTAATAGATATTATAATATGGAAGCAAGTGGTTGTCACTAGTGGAAAGTAATTATATTTTCATGTTAAAAAGAACCACATCGGAGACACAACAGACCCTGGCCCATCATCAACACGCCTCTATTACAGCAAAGTGCTTACAGCAGCATTCTACTCTATACCTCCACACTGTTACTGTGCTGCTCTTTGTTTCCACTGTGTCATCAGGAACGTTTACCCCTGCTGGGAGATGCATCTCACATCCAATCTGCTCTTTGTTTCTTTGACTGAACAACCTGAAGTGCTTTTTGTTTGGAGAACAGGAGAGGAGAAAGGAGGAGAAAAAAGTAAGAGAAAAAAGCAGAGGAAATCGGCTCAATTAGAAGATGATGATGCAGATTCATAGAAAACATTTAAAAAGAGATCTGGTTGAGAGAATTAAGCTGACAGTTTCCCCCACACACACTTTTAGATCCTGCTTGTGGAGGATCAACATCCCTGCTCAAAGCGCTAGTGAGATTGATGACACGAGTGATCGTTCTCCTGAGATAACGTTCCGTCCTTTAAACCATGTTCATCACATTGTGTTCACCAGCCTGTACGTGTTCAAGACGATAAAATGGGGCTCTGTCATTGTCTCATTGTAAATGCTGTCCTAATTGTGAGCAGCTTGACCCTTCCTTGGGAAATGGGTGCTTCATCACTGGTCATGTTCACTTTGTGAGTTCATCTGTTGGAGGTGGAATTGTAGTAGCTGTGTTCTTCACATCAAGTTAGATGTGATTAATTAACTCCATGTCCAATGCATTCTCATGCGAAACGTAGGTAACCATACGTAACGGAAATTTCACCGCATTATGTAGACAAACTTGTACAATATGGCCATTCATAGGTGAGCTTTCGTATATATTGAACAGCAGTTCTACTGGCACATTTCAAAAAATATTTTTTTTTTTACATTTCGTAACCTTATGAGGCATCACGTTTCCCTGACTTCCGGAAACGTACACGTGTAAGAATTTTTTGTTTTGTTCAATTTTTTACTTGTCACCAAGAGAACAACCTGCCATTTTGTAAACTGCAATTAGAAGGCATGATACAGCTACAACTCTGGAAAGAATTATGAGACAACTGCAAAATCATCAATCCCTCTGATTTTACTATTGATAGGTAAATGTTTGGGTACAATTTATATTTAAATTTTATTACATAAACTACTGACAACATTTCTCCCAAATTCCAATTAAAATTATTTTCATTAAAATTATTGTAATTTTTTGCAGAATATTACTGGTCAAAATCACTTAGATCCAGTGTTAGTCCTTCAATAATGCTAAGAAAATAATTTGTATTAGTTTTTAAACCTGCACTATGTCACTTTTTCAAAAGCTACAAAAAATATGATATTTTCAGACTAGTAAACATTAGGAACTAGCATACTGGATCCAGGTATGGAAAACATCAACTTAAATAATACAAAATACAGACAATTATAGAATAGCAAAATCGACATGTCACAATATCTAACTAGCATTGAATGCATAATATAGACAAAATAATAAGGTGTATTTTTGGAAATATTGGTTACATTGTCCCTGTATTATTCCTGTGTTCAGTGAAAACATAAATATAAAAAAATAATTTTAGACATCTACGGAAAATCTGGGCCGACAGGACAAATGAATGGGATGTTACATAGTGCAGCTTTAAACAACACAATAATAATATGTTATTGTAGGAGGAGTTCTGAAATCAAGATTTGGTGGAATAATAATATTTGTGTAACGATGTTGCTTGAGTAACCGAGGCGGAAACAGATGCAGGGTAAGAAATTAACATTTTACTTTAAAACAATAAAGAGCTTACACAGCGTCTAACATCTGTAACATAGCAACAATGAAGGACAAAGACAACGGGAGCAGAAGGAAACAGATATACACACACTGAATGATAACAAGTAGCAGCTGAGAGAGATAATGAGTGGATAAACAAAGACTCCAAATGGAAAATAACTGAAATAATGTCCATAACCAGCCACAGAGTGGAGCTAGACCCTCATGGCTCGTTTCACCCCTCTAGAACGTGACAAATAATATAATAATAAAAAGTGTATAATAATAATAATTGACGTTTTTGCAGATCAGCTTTTTTGATGGCTTTTTACCATCTATATTCCTCTAGATAACATTCCAGAGGTTTTCAATGTGATTGACTTAAGAAACAATTGCAGTTATTTCTTCTTTTTTTTCAGACCTGTGAAAGCCATCTGAATATACAGGCGAAATCACTGGGACCAACTCACTGTTATTCAGTCTGAAACACTGAGACAAACTCACTGTTATTCAGTCTGAAACACTGAGACCAACTCACTGTTATTCAGTCTGAAACACTGGGACAAACTCACTGTTATTCAGTCTGAAACACTGGGACCCACTCATATTATTCAGTCTGAAACACTGGGACCAACTCACATTATTCAGTCTGAAACACTGGGACCAACTCACTGTTATTCAGTCTGAAACACTGGGACCAACTCACTGTTATTCAGTCTGAAACACTGGGACCAACTCACTGTTATTCAGCCTGAAACACTGGGACCAACTCACTGTTATTCAGTCTGAAACACTGGGACCAACTTAACTGTTATTCAGCCTGAAACACTGGGACCAACTCACTGTTATTTAGTCTGTAACACTGGAACAAACTCACTGTTATTCAGTCTGGAACACTGGGACCAACTCACATTATTCAGTCTGAAACACTGGGACCAACTCACATTAGCCGCTTTCCGACCAAGTAGTTACAGGAACGTAGTTATAGGAACAGTCCACTTCTAAACAGTTCTACTAACTACTCTCCCCCAAAACCGGTTTTGCTATTTGCATTCGCACTGGTCAAGTGGCCATAGGAACTGGTAGGAGGGGTAAGAGAGTGACGCAGGCACCGCAACAGGCTTTTATAGCGTCATCTCTAGACTTTAGCGTAGCGCCACAAACAACAACATTTCACAGTTTAATGTTTTTAATACTGGGTGTGTGATTGGAGATAAGTGTGTAAATCATCTTATGTATGCGGATGATCTGGTTGATTTCAGCTCAAGTAGTGCTGGGTTCCTAGCACAGCTTGCTGTTCTTTCAGATTACGAGGCTGGAAAATACATTCAATACAATTTTCTAAAAATAATGTTGTGTTGATAATGTCCTAATAACGGAGTTAGAACCGCGGCGTTTAAAAACTAGGCTGGAGTCATAGAAATTGAGTAGCTAGCTACTTAACACAGAAACACAAAATACGAAGGCTCCAGCCTAGTGTTATACGCAACAGACAAACGAAGCGACCGGCGTAATTTATAAATTGGACCAATCAACGTGGACCTAGGAAAAGGGAGAATGCAAAGACCCTGCTCTGGAGTAGGAGCTAAAAAGGTTATAGGAACGGCGTTGCGAGGAACTAAATAATCCCGCAATTTCTTCTATCGGAACAAAAGAAAAACAGGGTTATAGGAACGTTATGTTCTAGGAACTGCAAAAATCCCTGCGGTCGGAAAGCGGCTATTATTCAGTCTGAAACACTGGGACCAACTCACTGTTATTCAGTCTGAAACACTGGGACCAACTCACTGTTATTCAGTCTGAAACACTGGGACCAACTCACTGTTATTCAGTCTGAAACACTGGGACCAACTCACTGTTATTCAGCCTGAAACACTGGGACCAACTCACTGTTATTCAGCCTGAAACACTGGGACCAACTCACTGTTATTCAGCCTGAAACACTGGGACCAACTCACTGTTATTCAGCCTGAAACACTGGGACCAACTCACTTTTATTCGGTCTGAAACACTGGGACCAACTGACTCTATAAAGTACTGTTGATTACTGAATTTTTTTATAGCACAGTTGCCCTGAATGAAGGTGAACCTCTCAGGGCTGCGTTGCTGTGAACTATGTGAGTTTTATTGAGCTCTTATTTGCTCATGGAACAGAAGTGTGAGGCCCTGAAGGCTTTCCCTCTTTACCGCAGTAACCATCTGTGAGGGTTAGCCAACAGATCAGACCTCAGCCATTTTACAGTCAAACACCACCCCTGACCCACTCAGGTTCATTCCAAGAATATCTGAATTAAGTCGTAAAGATGAGATGAAAGTGCTCGGAGCGCCACACAGACATAGCAGCCTGAGTAGGGGTCTCATCTATACCGGTGGCTGTCATCAGTAGACCATGTCTATTGTTCTCTAGGTGCTGAACAAGATGGACTCTGGTGGCATCAGGTCCACAGGGGCTTCTGAAATGGACGGCCCCTGGCAAGGCAATAACGGATTGGCTGACATTTGGGAAGGGACACTGATTGCACTCTTTGGATGCTTATAGTAAAACAATGTGTGGTTAAAACAGGAGCCTGAAGCAGATGTATACTGTGAGCTTTAGTAATGTACCTTCTGAGTTAGACAAAGATTTGTCTCTTTGTAGTGTCATTTCTCCTTCTCTATCTCCCCCTCAACTCTCTCTCTCTCTCTCTCTCTCTCTCTCTCTCTCTCTCTCTCTCTCTCTTTCCCCCTCTCTGTTTCTCCTTCTCTCCCTCTCTCTCTCTCACTCTCTGTTTCTCCTTC
>JACXGM010037906.1:0-10973 GCA_016801145.1 Umbra pygmaea
TACAACAAAATTGAAAATAATGTGAAAACATCACAGAAAAATACTTCTGTTAGTACTCACATTTCTTATAATCAAATCCTAGTTATAATAGGTTCACAGGCTTGGTTCTAAGGCCATTGCATTACATGTACTTAGATTAGAGAAAAATAACATTCCCTGCTGTGAAAGCTTAGTTCGAACTAAGGCCATTACAATACATAATTAGAGAAAAATAGCATCCCCTGTTGTGAACGCATGGTTTGAACAAAGGCCACACAGCACAACGCCAAAATCCAAACGCGATTACTATACAGTAGACCACATCTAGTTTTTACACTTTGTACACATACAACAACGTTGAAAATAATGTGAAAAAATCACAGAAAAATACTTTTGTTAGTACTCACGTTTCCTATAACGACATGCTAGCTATAATGTGTACACATGCCTGGTTGCAGTACATCTACTTCGAGTAGACAAAAAAACATCCTGTGTTGAACGCATGATTCAAACAAAGGCAACACGGCACAACGCCAAAGGGTAAATGCATAATAACTAGGCTACATTCATAAACAACTATGTTAGAATAAGAAATAACTGATTTTACTCACCGATCTAAAAGTGGATCTTTCCCTTCCAAAAACATTTCTTCATCTGATGATCAAAGCTATACTCACTCCCAGAGTCAAGACAATCAAGCACTTCGGAGTCACTTTCTCTGAAAATTTCCTCCAAAGCTTCTTGAACGTGGATATCTCTCTTCTTGGACGAACTTTTTTCACCTTTGGGAGGCATCTTGTAAAAGTTTGAAAACAGAAACTCTTGTCTTGCAAACTTTCTCTTGCGTAACGTATACCGCTGTGCAACCGCTGGGCGTAAAGCTAGTAACCAGGAAACAAGAAATAATTGTACGTGCGACTGCAGCTTATATTCTGTGTTGATCAGAAGGATCAATACTATTTGACTGAACAGCCCTGCTCATTGGCTCTCTAACAAGATTACATTCAGATGATTCGGTTATGATTTGCTTTCATTACTGTCACTCAAGTAAGTACGTGACATCATTTCTGTGCGTAATGACAGAGGTACTACACAGACAAAGAGAACTATCTATATCTTCCGGTTGCGTAAAATGACAAATCAGATTTTTTTACATCTACGTTACCTAAGGTATTCAAATCAGGAAGTATTGGGTGGCTCGGAAATGTTTTAGATGGTGTATTGTTCGGAAATAGTTGGGTGAGTCTTCATACACAACGTGATTTGCGGTAAAGCTGCATGATGTTTCTGATTGTTTTCACATAACAAAATTGATTATAACAACGAAAACAATGCTTCATTTTATTGCTGGGACCCTTTAGACAACGAATCCGAGAAAGATAGCTGACTGTAAGTACATTTTTCTTTGTCAGCCGTGGATGTATTAGCTCAGTCCCGGTTTTGTTTACATTGCACTCAAGTCACATAATAAGATGGCTTTTTATTCTTGTTATAGCTATTTTAAATCGGATATGTTTGCTAAATTCGTGAAATTCTAAGCTTTCTGTACATATAAGCCATGTATATACAGAGTTAAATCTGCACTTGTGAGCAATGATTCTATTCACCTTTTGGGCCAACTCTCCCGCGGCCGTCATCGTGAGTTCGAAGAGGTTAAAAAACCATATGCCAAGGAATCTGTACTTAAAAAATCTCTTGACAATTATTTTGTATGGCACAGAGGTTAACTTTTTTGTCCTTAAATAAAATTGGTATATTTCTTTATTTATCGCTATATTTTAAATCGTTGAGATTATTTCATTTTCAAATAGGTGAAAGTGTACAGTTATAATCTGATTAATTGGATAAAGACCCTTGTTGAACATTGGGTGAGGCATTCTTACCAGCTTACTAGCAAACCATTTCAGATTTAGGTATAGGTATTTTGTATGACCGATGCCTTTAATGAGAGGTCCAATGCTTTAAGGTTCGATAATTTCGGCCCTCTATACCAAGTATTACATTTAATTCTGATTCTTTATGTCCAACATTACCCAATATGTGTAACATTTGCATATTCCCGTAAAACGTCTGCACAGGACCTTATTTTCCAATGCCCTTGTCTTTTTAGCCCCATGAAGAGGTTGCAATGTGAGTGAGCCAAAATGTTTCAACAGAAACAAGAAAGGATTGGAAAGAGCTGGAAGCTTTGAGGAAACAGCTGGAAGATTCTGGCTCTTATAAGAAAGGGACAAAAAGAACTTATATGGGAGGGTGATAACTGTGCTTTCATTGGCTGAAGTTTGATTCCTTTATGAACATTCCCACGGGCTGCCTTCAGATATTTGCCTTGTGCATTCCGTTATCACAACTATAGATAAAAAAACATTATTATGTTCATAAAATGCAAAAAATAAGATAATAATATGACCCCAGTTCAAAAGTCTGCATACCCTAAGTTCTTAATATGGTGTATTGCCCACTTTAGCCATAATGACAGCGTATAGTTGTTTTGTGATAGTTATCTATGAGGCCCTGAATTTTTGCAGGTGGTACAGCTGCCCATTTATCTTGGCAAAATGGCTCCAGGTCATGCAAAGTCTTTGGTCATCTTGCATGAACCACATATTTCAGCTCTCTCCAGAATGGCTCTATGATATTAAAGGAGAATTCCAGGCGATTTCAAAACGTAGCTCTGTTGTTTGCATATCGGAAGTGCTGTCAGTAGCAATAATAACTCAAACAATCTGTATTGCCAAAACCATGTTTACCTTTTGCTCCAGTATACAACTGTTACACATTTACGGGGCAAGTAAAAAAATATGCTTTGAGCCACTAAACATGTTCGAAACGTCATTACTAGTCCATATCCATGTGCAGTTATTCCTTATGGTGAACACAGCGAATTTGAACAAATACATTTGTGTACATACCTCTGTTTATTTCCCATTTTCCAGTGTACAAGTCCACACTAGTCGATTGTCGAAGTCATATAACGCAATATTCCAAAACATATTTTTTTCGCAAAAAAACGATTTGCCGTGGTTATGTCCAAATATATGTAGCAAGTCTGCCAGGTAACCTGACACCACTTCCTAGCAGCTCACCGACTGAGTCAAGTGTTGCTTAGTTACCTATGCAAATGCCCGATAACTCTTGAACTGTTGGGAGCTGTGAAGGCAATTGTCAGGTTACAGCCGATCAATGTTGTGAAAGTAGTTTATGGATATACCCACTGCAAATTGTTTTTTTTTGTGGAAAAAATACATTTTGGAATATTGCATTGTATGACTTTGACAATCGACTAGTGTGGACTTTCCATACTGGAAAATGGGAAATAAACAGAGGTATGTACACAAACTTATTTGTTCAAATTCGCTGTGTTCACTATAAGGAATAACTGCACCTGGATATGGACTAGTAATGACATTTCGAACATGTTTAGTGGCTGAAAGCAGGTTTTTTAACTTGCCCCGTAAATGTGTAATGGTTGTATACTGGCAGCAAAAGGTAAACACGGTTTTGGCAATACAGATTTTTTGAGTTATTAACGCTACTGACAGCACTTCCGATATGCAAACAACAGAGCTACGTTTTGAAATTGCCCGGAATTCTCCTTTAAGGTCAGGAGACTATGATGGCCACTCCAGAAACTTTTTCTGCTGTAACCACTGGAGGGGCAACTTGGCCTTGTGCTTAGGGTAATTGTCATGCTGAACAGTCCACAAGTGTCCCATGGATATCTTTTGTGCAGAAGAATACAGAATTGTCTGACAGACAAATTGTCTGCCAGTATAATATACAGTGATAACATGCTGTATTCATCTTGCCATCAATTATCACAAGGTACCGTGAAATTTCAACATTGATTTTGACAACAATTATGGTTCATGCAAACCATCTGACAGTTAATGTAAAGATCATATAAAGCTGTTCATTATCACATAGTTGTTTGGCTCCTTTGTAAATCATCCTAATAACAGAAATCACCCAAATGGCCCTGATCAAACGTTTACATACCCTTGAATGTTTGCCCTTGTTACAGACACACAAGGTGACACACAGAGGTTAATTACAGGTTAATTTCCCACACATGTGGCATTTGCAATTGTAATTATACCATTTTCCACATTGTTATGCAAATTGGAATTAAGTGTAATAAACATTTAATATTTAGTTTTTCAATTTAACTCATGGATGGTATTGTGTCTCCGGGTTCTTTGGATCACTGAAATAAATCTTGTTGATTATCAGACACCTGTGATAATTAGATTGCCAGGTGAGCCCAATTCAAGGAAAACTATTTAAAAAGGATGTTCCATATTAATAAGCAGGCCACAGGTTTCAAACAATATAGGAAAGAAAAAGGATATCTCTGCTGTGGAAAAGCGTGAAAAGATTTGCGGCTGATTCAGAGCACAGATGGGTTCGTGCAGATAAAGGCATAATGAGGAAGGTTACTGCCAGACAAATCCGTCGGATTAAGAGAGCAACTGCTGAAATGCCATTATAAAGCAGTAAACAGGAATTTGAAGCTGTTGGTGTAGCTCCCACGAACCTCAAGGTGTAGGATCCCCAAGAGGCTTGCAGTTGCGCATAAACCTACTATTTGGCAACCCCTAACCAATGCTTACCAACAGAAACTGTTGCAGAGGGCCCAGAAATACATGAAAACTAATTTTCAAACAGACTTGTTTACTGATGAGTGCCATGCAACCCTGGACGGTCCAGATGGATGGCAAAGTGGATGGTTGGTGGATGGCCACCATGTCCCAATAAAAACCGTACATGGTCGTGGGGTGCCATTTCCAGGACTGGTCCAGATCACTGCAAGGATTGGTTTATTGCAAAACTATATAAACATTTTCATTAACTAATATCTTTAATGTATACTATCGGCCGCTGCCTAAAGTAGCGACATAACCTGAACAGTGAAAGGGTTATGAGATAAAGTTACAGAAAAAATGTTGCTAAATGTTTTATGAAATCGTTTCCTTTGGACAAATGCAAGCAACTCATTATTTGGTTCTGTTTTGTTTTTTTAGTGTGAAGGTAACATTGTACAGACAAGACGGGCAGACATACACAAGTTACTACAGTAAATTGCTACAGAACCCATGATTTTGCGGATCGATGTTAAATTAAGCCCTGTCCCTGCGCAATTATGACAATTTAAACCAAAGATCAGTTCATTCAAACGCGCTACATGAATAAGCAGCCATGGGTGTATGGCACTCTGATACCTCTGCTATCTGTTTTCCGAACTACAGTTTACGGATCAACGTACTATGGGATGGCATTTCATCTGCTTTCTTAGTTTGTTATCCCCTTGTGTTTTCTTGCTAATGACAACTGTTTTCGTCTTCTCTAAGATGATTTTCGACCGTTTTCAAAGCATTTCTTTCAACATTTTGAACTGCCTTGGAAATGTCAGAGCACGTGCAAATGACTACAGACATTGCAGCTCAGTTAGTGCATTTTTTTCTGGCTTTTAAATCACCACCATCGCGCCTTGGGTTTCGATTTCATAGGTTCTACTTTCGCGGGCTCTGCGTGTCATCAGGGGCGACTTGCTTGCAGTTCTAATTTTCTTATTTTCCAGGTTTTGTTTTATGATTGTGCCATTCTGTTATGACCTACAGTTTTATATCAAAATAAAAAAATGTTTTGCCTGCTCACTCATGGTTTCTTTAATAATGTTACATCTAATATCAATTCTCCACGAATATTCAAACTTTTGAGGACAACTGTATACTGAATATTTATATTTAACATTTTAAATAAACTCTTCTTCAAATAAACTATTATTCATTAATGATTCCTATCTGGATTTTAGGACACACGGGAATATGAGGTGTCCATTTGAAGAAGTCTTGACAAGAATCAAAATCCATGGATAGATGAAGAGATCTGGAGGAGGAACAAAAATGTTAATTTCCTATCAGATGTCTCATTTTACCACCCTCATTTCCGATTCATGCTCTTTCTGTCTTTTTCTCTACATTTGTGACTTGCCTCATTTTTCTTTGGCATGTCTCTCTAATTTACTGTCCTCTCTTTCTGTCAGTGATGGTAGGTTCCATCTCCTTGAATGAAATTCCAATCATGTTTTTTCCACATTAAGCCAGTATTGAAAACCAAATTCATGGTTAATGCTGGATTGTGTCAATTACCTGTAAATATGAATGCCTCTATCTCCCAGTAATATTTCTTCCACATGCTTTCTGTTTAAAATCAGGACTGCCTTACAGAGGCTAAGCAGTGGACGATACATGGAAAGGGAAGCATAGGTGAGATATCTGAGTTAAAATCAGATAGGAACAACAAAGAAAATGTCACATTACTTCATTTAAAATCTTATAAAAATAAACAACACAGAGAAAAAGCGTGAAAGAGAGATACACACACACAATGGCCCTCATTTATGAAACGTGCGTTCGACCTAAAACAGGCATACGACGGGCGTACGGCTATTCCTACGCAAAGCAAGGGATTTATCAATTTGAACGTGATCGTAGGCTGCGATAAAATCTCACGTCTGGTCTGACTTCGTGTACGCAAATTCTATAGTGTGACTAGCGGTGTTCATGGTATAAACACTCGGTTCAGTGAATTGTTGAACCAGCGATCATTGATGAATATGTCTGCATCGCAACTACCCCATATTGCAAATTACATTTCAGAATTACGAATTAATTATATGAAGCACATTGCTATTAAGTGGTTTATTTTTTCCCTTTCACTTCGCGGTGGCCTATAACATGAGGGCAGAAATTAGGCAAACAACAAATTGAAGCGCTTTGGCAGTCCTGTAGTCGAAGCGATGGCAGATCTGGAGGACCTTAATTAGCGCTCTCTACATTGGGACCTTTCAGCGGGAGATCAGGTACAGGTCTGGTTATATATGACAGCCAACAATAGTCGAAGTATGCCAGCCGTTTTAGCAGCTATGAAGTCCCTTTCTGCCTGGTGTATTCAAACTATGACTAAAATAGAATTTTATGAGATTGCTGGGTTTCCAATTGGGGAGAATTGGGCGATTGATACTGCGTCTGTAGCCACCATCCATGAATGATTACGCATTTATCAATCGCAAAAACTTTTATTCAATCAACATTCAGATCATATGTGATGCCAGGATGTTTGTTCTAAATATGGTAGCCCGGTGCCCGGGTGGGACGCGCGTCTCTATTGCGTCTCTATTTTTCTAAACTGCAGCATTGGAACAAGGAGGGCGCACTGCATGGCTGGAGTCATCTCCTCGGTGAGTTACGCCCTCGTACAATTATTATAATAGTTCTACATTTCTTTGGTGAAATGGTTGGGTGTGAGTCCTCATGGTGAAAAAGGTTATGCCCTGACTGAGTACATACACCGCTTGCAAATCCCGAAACAAGCAGGAGCGCAGGTTCAACAGTGCGCACACACGCATACGAACCACAGTGGAGTGATGTATAGGTTTCTACAGGTGGCTCTGTCTTGGGTAAGCGAGGTGGGGTGGGGGGATTGCTATACACACCAGAGCAGGCCTGCAACATAATTATGGCATGCGGGGTTCTCCGCGATATTGCGCTGGAGAATGGGCCATTCAATGAAGATCAGTGGCCACAAGAGCCACCATTGTGGGCTCTACGAAGGAGACAGGATCTTATTCTGGGCTTCTTTTATAGTAAGTGCTATATTGGGTAAGAAAGCTACTTAAAAAATACAAAGTGGAATATTTAGTGAAAATAATTCATTTATTTGAAATATACTTCAGGTTCTCGTTAATCGCTTTCAATGACTATAGCAGTAACCTCAGTCATCGGTTCATCCTTTTCTTTGCTGGATTTCGCTTATCCATGTCGTAAATTCTAAAAACGAGTCCTCTAAACCGTGCATAAATGTGGGCGTGTTATTTAAATTACGATTGCTTTCAACCGTCTGATTTATCAACACCCGTTCATTCGTACGCTGGAATTGGAGTGATACGAATGTTTTGTAAATCACACGTGAGTCTCGTCGTAAGATGATTTCTGCGCTCAGATCTACAATGGTTTCTATGCACGTTTGATAAATGAGGGCCATTGAGTGTTAAATTGGTTTGAATTTTTAGTGCCAAAATGTAACATTGCATAATATAACGTATCTTCATGTTTCAAATCTTGTTACTATTAAAAAGCCAACATTTCATATTTTTCCTTGCCATTTCTGAAGTGTAGTTCCACTTAAAAAAATATGTGGACCTGAATGTCGTTATGCTTTTAGCACACAATGATTGTATATTTTACTGCTTCTGCTGAATCATTTTATTTTGATTACCAACAGTTTTCAGTGTTATCAGTGCAGATTTGATGTTATATATGCACTATGTTGAATAAAATAGGCTAACTTGTCTGCTTGTTGTGATGCAGTATTTAACTGATATGCTTTTCGATTTTACTTTTCAATTTCAATTCAACTACTTAAATTCACTGTGCCAATATGGGAGTCCAGGGGACTCTGTTGCATTGTACATTTATTATACTTGTATTAGTAGTAGTATTTATTTGCATTAGATATTGTCATGCAGGAATTATTTATTTGCTGAAATTTACAATTAAATAAAAGACTTTGAATGGTGAAATGTCTTGCTTTCATTGTTACAAGTTTGATATTTACAACAGTTACGGTACATAACAAAATGTATCAGTTGTTCCTAATATCTCTTCCTACAAGTTTGTTGCCAATTGAATTCCTCTTTACAAAATTGTTACAGTTCCGCAATATAATTGCATTGTCTTCTGTGAATCGCTCTCTTAAGTCATGCCACAGCATGTTATTCGGGATTGATGGGAGGACTGACTAGGCTACTACAGAAGTTGTAGGTTCTTCTGTTAAAGCCATTCTGTTGTTGATTTACTTATGTGCTTTTTGTTGAAGTTTAATTTATATGATTCTCTGGTTGAGTCAAAAACTAGGAGGCAAAGAGCACTCCAGACCAAGACTCTACATCATAAAAGTTTATGGGCCGTTTTCACAGACAAGGATTAAGCCTAGTCTTGGAGTTAAAAAACAAGATCAATGGAGATTTCCATTCAACTTGATTATTTAGTACAGGACTACACTTAGGGTGATTCCCATTTCTCTGTCTTACCCCTTCCCCTACCCCTTCATCTTAACCCTAGCCCTTGTCCCTCGAAACCGAGTGGTAATAGCTCCTGCTCACTGCGGCAACTCCTGGCGATTTTAGAGTTAGCGACCGGTTTACGTCAGATCACTATCTTGCTACCTGCTGTGTTAATCCCCACCACCCACTGATAGTGACTAGCGTCTAGAGATTCCTGGCGATTCAACATGTTGTAGGGGGAAAAAAGTCAACGAAAGTGGGGGAAGAAGGACCAGGAGGAGAACGAACGTCTTGAAGCAGAAGGAAAGAAGAATGTGTTTTTCCGGTAGCAACAAATGTAACGTGACAAAGCTGTTCATCAAACGAGTTATTTGACAGCGGATTGGACTTCATCTGTACTTTACAGGTTAGTTTTAATTCACTAATTTAACTGGCAGCTTTGTATTTGCTTAGTTAGTAGCTACATAACGTTATCTACATTAGCTAGTTAAATTTATCTTGGAGGGAATAGAAGGCTGATTAATAATACAGAAAGGAGACATGACGCAATTCTTTTTATTACTACTCATTTAAAAATTGAACATAATAATTGGCCAGCTAGTCTGTAATTTGCATCGAAAACATTATCTGCATTAGCTAATTAAATATAACTTGGGGAGGGAAGGCTGGTTACTAATACAGAAAGGAGACATGATGCATTTTTTTGTTTGATGTTCACCTTTTTAAACTGCACAGATATAGTAAAATATATATATAACTTATCATTGGATGTTTAAGGTGTTGTAGATTTGAGATTAACTTGAATACTTTACAGTTTGCAAAATAAAAACACTTACTCCTGCCAGGAGATTTGAACAACACACAGCTACACTAGTTTAGGAGATTGAAACAAAGCATGAGACAAGACTGAGTGACTGGACATAGTAGTTAGCTGTGGTATACTCATTGAGTAAAGAGTAATACCATGTTGCCCAAATCAGGATTCAAATCACTTGGTACATTAAAACTAATAACATAGTCCACAAAAAGGATGTTAATTTAACATTTTAATTTGTTAAATACCTCCCCCTAAAAAACATCAACAAATTACAGAGCTGAAATAATTGCATTTTCAAATCACACAAATGGTGTTCACTAACAGGCTACTTGTCTATCAGTATATATTGTGTTCCACTGATAATTGTACTACACAACTGTCTGACATGAATTAATGGCAGAGCGTGTCTCTGTGTTGCTTGGCTCTCACTGCTGTGTTAGTCGTAGATGGCAAAGATGCTTGCTGCAGAGGAGGGTCTACTAATTTTTTTGGGATATGTTCATGATTAGGTCCTTCTCTGTAAACAATAACCTGTGTGAATCGGTTCATGCACTCAGTCCTAGGAAGTTGTGTAGACCGCAGCAAGCCAAAACACTTCCTCCACTCTCTCGGGCTGAAGTTTGATGTTATTCACCAAATACCCCACCATCCAAAACCTGTCAATTGCATCCAACAACATACAGGAACCTGGAATTGCTTGCCACCAGAGCCATTAACACAATGGAAAAGTTGTGCTTGTAGTTTAGAACATAGATCCAGACTGGGGTGGAGAGCAAATAATAATGTGTCACACTGTTCCTGGAATCCACATGCTACCTTCTGCCACTCTTCCACTGTGTCTGGGCACTGAAACATCAGAAATCACATCCAATATACATATAACATATTGCTTAACATTACGCTGGACATACAGCTCTGGAAAAATTAATAGACCACAACAAATTTGTCTTAAATCAATTAGTATTGCTACATCAAATAATAATAGGCAGGCAGGCAGGCAGGCAGGCAGGCAGGCAGGCAGGCAGGCAGGCAGGCAGGCAGGCAGGCAGGCAGGCAGGCAGGCAGGCAGGCAGGCAGGCAGGCAGGCAGGCAGGCAGGCAGGCAGGCAGG
>JACXGM010037907.1:0-10973 GCA_016801145.1 Umbra pygmaea
CGAGCACTGTAGGGTATCCTTACAGAACATGGCCACTCCCCCTCCTTTGGTGGTTCTATCTTGACGGAAGATATTATAGTTTGGGATGGTTATTTCAGTATTGTTGATAGATTTTTTGAGCCAAGTTTCAGAAACGGCTAGAATGTCGGGGTTAGCTGAATGTGCTAAAGCACTGAATAAGTCTATTTTGGGAAGTAGGGGCGCAGATGGCTCAGTGGGTAGGGAGTCCGACTTGTAGTCAGAGGGTTGCCAGTTCGATTCCCGACTGAGCCAAATGTCGTTGTGTCCTTGGGCAAGACACTTTACCCTAATTGCTCCCAGGTCGTTGCTGTAAATACGAAACTGTTCTTAGTCAACTTACCTGGTTAAATAAAGGTTAAATAAAATAAAATAAATAATGTAGGCTCATTATGTGTACATGCATAAAAAAAAAAATTCTATACCCACTGTAGCTCCGAACACACAGAGCCGACCGCCAAGCACCATTTACATTGTGCATATTCGTCAGAGGAAATATCTCTCCATACCAGCAGGCAGTGGTAATCTGTACTTTTCAATCAAAAAAAGGGGATAGTGGAAGCTCGGCAGCGATGCAGATATTTAAATCATTGTTGTCATTTCGGGAAGAGAATTTTATCACTTGTCGTAATTTAGATCACTCTCGTGGAGAACAATGGCCGATGAAGACTTGGAAATGGTACTGGTTTTGGGATCCCTCTGTCTTTTGTTGGTCGAAGAGCAAAAGAAGAAGCGGAGGCGACAAATATGAAAAAAACATACCAGATGGCTCAAATCATGGATTCTACAGCTGCAGACTCAAGGGACTAATCCAAACCTGTGTCGTGAGCTTGAGTTGAATGAAACTTTGCTTGGCTCTTTCCCACTCAGTTCTACACACTGAACTTATCAGTCCAATTATTAGATGGTAAAACACAAACTACAGGGACTGCATCTCCGTTGGGGAACGTTTGACTGCACTTTTTGTCTACAGGTAAGCTAACTATAGCTATATTACTACACTTTATTTTGATTTGTATGCTGTTGGGTTTTACATTGTATTTTCTTGTATTTCGTGCTGGGACACAGTGGAAGACCTATTACCTATTACCGGTCATAAATTCTCACATTCTTAGGGACCCCTTTGTTCTTTACTCAACCCAAGACCCCTAACTGGAAAACCAGTTTTATCTGGTTGAGCTACAGTCCTTAACTGGAAAACGGAACAGTTCCTTTTGACACAAGCTGTTTTTCTAAAAACACAGGGGATTTTAGGCATGTAAAACCAATTCAATCAATGCATGGTGGGTTGTGGGCTGTATTTTATTTTCTAGGGTCTTAGGGTGAGTTGGGTGGAGTTGGCTTGGGTGGGCCTCCCTGCACAGCCAGTCCCCTGGCTCCCTACCCTGCCAGTTCCAGGGGCCTCGCCTCCTGACCCTCTACCTGTCCTCCTACGACCGCCTGCAGACCCTCTGCCTGGGTGAGTGCCTTGGGGGGAGTTTGTGGACCTTCGGCCCTCCATTCTGTCTGGCCACCCCATTGTGGTGGCCTTTGCAGGGGGTTACTGTGACATCCAGCCCAGGGAGGGTTGGCGTCCATGAACTATATGGAACTGAGACATGGGGCCCTATCTTGCACCCGGCGCAATGTAGCGCAAAGTCTGAACGCAAGTGTCTTTGCTAGTTTAAGACCGACGCAGTTGTCATTTTCTCATCAGGCGCCCACGTTGTTTAAATAGCAAATGCACCTGCTCCCATATTTGCGCCCATGGGAGTGCTGGTCTAACAGGGAGGTGTGTTCAGGATAATTCTGGGTGTATTACTATCTTGAGGCATCGGAAAGTGATCGCGCCATTGACCAACAAAAACCTGGTCTTAAGTCAATGGTGCAGCATGTCATTGTTATTTTAACAGCAAATTAGTCAAATGCACCTATGGCATAGGCACAGCGCGTGCACACTATGCTTTACCTATGGCGCCTCAAAGTTTAAGAAACTATACACTCGGCCAGGACAACCTCTGTTGGTAAAAGCTTAAAGCCTAAGGTCTGACCAAAACACATTCCTGAGCCTTTTTCCTGCCCTTCGTGACTCTTTATCTAATTCCCAGATGTCACAAAACAAGGTCAAATGCCCAACCCCTATCTAAACAGTTTGTTTGTTTCATTCCTTAAAGCAGAGCAGGACAGACTTTTGGCAACCTCAATCAATCGACATTCAATATCTGCATTACACATAAAATTATTCACAATATAACATTCTCTTCAGCTTGTCAAGGCATTCTCGGAAACATCAAACATAACAGTTGTAGCTAAAACACATTTTCAGATACAGTTAAATGAGACACTCAATTTAAGATAACATTTTATTATTAACTATCAATGATTTCTTTCATAATCAAGGATTACTTTCACATTATAAATTACTAGTAACTAGTAACTAATTACTTGAATTGTGAATGTAAAACATTGCATAGAAGTAGTCTGACTACTGTAACGTACTATGTATTCACATGTATGTAGTATTTGCTATTTTCTTTTTCTCATTTTTAATAAATTCATAGAAAGACTATAGTATACTATACATAAACTAATAAACAATATGTTTAAAGTGAGTGTTAGTATTGTCTCTTGTGTTGTCTGAGCATAAGTCAGCTATACCATTTTTCTGTTCATACATTCTTATAGGTTACACTTTATTTGGAGAGTCTGAAATTCCATCTGTATGTGCTCTACAGATAGTTTGTTGATAGTGATATCATTAACAAACTATCTGTTGATAAGCAACTAACTGTGTAGTTTAAGGGTAGGGGTAAATTTTGAATGTTTTAGGGAAATGGTTAAGGTTAGGGTTAACATTAGGGGAAGGGTTACGGTTAGGATTAGGGTTAGGGTTGGTAGATAGTTTGTTAAAATGTTGTTGATAGTCTGCAGATAATCTGTAGAGCATCTACAGATACACTTTTTGGACTTTCAAAATAAAGTGTTACCTTCTTATGTAATAAAAAACTAGTGAACACTTATAGCTTTACTTTGACCTGCATCACTTTCCAACTTTATACAAAGCTGTGCAATGTATCGTTTTTTAAATCTATAAGCAAGCCTCGTTCAGCTTCTGCCTTTAATGATGCGTGCTTTGAGCCACTAAACATGTTCAAAATGTCATTACTAGTCCATATCCATTTGCACTGATTCCTTATAATAAACACAGCGAGTTTGAACAAATAAGTTTGTGTACATACCTTAGTTTATTTCCCATTTTCCAGTGAAGTCCACACTAGTCGATTGTCATTAGAGCCGGATATATTGCATATCAAAGTTTTTAGACTGTCTTTGTTTTACTACAAACATTACAGACTGGAATTAGGAAGTGAAAATGACAACCTAACAATTCTGCAATGATGTAGGACATCATCCTGCACAAGACCAACAATTTCTGGAATGGATATATTGCTGGGTTTTAACAAACGTGTAGGAAAATAGTGAGGAAAAAGTCTAAAACTTTGTGCGATATCTCCGGCTCTAATGAACCCACATAGACAATCTACCACTTATTATTTGCAGCCTAATCTCCTCTTGGTAATGGTACCAGAACCAAACGTCAATGCACGGCCCGCTGCTGCATGCCACATACAGGTCCTTCTAAAAAAATTAGCATATTGTGATAAAGTTCATTATTTTCCATAATGTAATGATGTAAATTAAACTTTAATATATTTTAGATTCATTGTACACCAACTGAAATATTTCAGGTCATTTAACAACACAATGTACACCAATACTTTTCACTGCAACAATCCACTCTAACACACACCAACCACTCTCAAGACAATCTACTTGCAAAAATACACACACACACACACACACAACCAAAAGAGCCAACGGTGAGCTACAGGGTAAGCTTTGTGTTAAGCTCCAGCTATAACAAACAACCAAACATTTATACTAAAACAGAAGGGCATGATTGGATATGATGATTAGATTCAGCTGCACCAGTTAACGGGGGGGGGGGGGCAGAGATAAGTGATGATTAGTTAAGTAACAGCACCTGCATGGGGACATACAAACACACAGAACAGAAACACCAACACTGGACCAGGGGATGTAACAGCGGCACAGTAGTGTCTTTTATCAATGGCAGTTGTAATATCATTTAAGACCTTGAGTGTGGCAGAGGTGCAGCCGTGACCAGCTCGGAAACCTGATTACATAGCAGAGAGTGGGCTGTTGGATTCGAAATATTTGATGATCTTATTGTTAATCTGGCTTTCGAAGACTAGAGAGACAGGGCAGGATGGATATGGATCTATAACAGTTTGGGTCGAGAGTGTCCCCCTCTTTGAAAAGAGGAATGACTGCAGCTGTTTTCCAATCTTTAGGGATTTCTGAGGAAACAAGAGAGAGTGTAAATTGTAGTAATTTACACATTAATTTGCACTAATAATGCAGTAATTAATCATGTATTAATGCATATTAGTTTACCTGTATTATACCTGTAAGTTGAAATACAATTCTTTGGCTCATTGTGGTAATTAACATTAATTAAGACTATTAATTAAAAAAATGAGTTTTTAGTGAATTAATCCACAATTACATATTTAATTAATAATAATTACTATATGAACTAATATTTTAATCAGACATACTCTTAATTAGTTCCTGATGTGGTAATTATTAATGAATAGCTTAGATAATCACAAGTTACACGTTAATTCAGTATTATCTGTGCAATAGTTAAACATAAATTAATGCTTATTAGTGCACCCGTATTGTAAAGTGTTACCAGTGTTTCCTATTGTCTCTGATGTGATTTAGTATTTAGCCCTCATGTTTCCGTGTCCACCCTGTTCGTCAATGTATACTGCAATAAACTACTTTGGATTATTGCAACCTTCACGCCGGTCTCTCTCTCCTATGTACAAGGGATATCGTGACAAGTAGTGTAACCTAGTAGTGATAAATTCATTGCAAATGTTTTGGTAGTTAGATTGCTTATATTTAGTAACCACATGTTAACTGAAAATGTGTCTGGTTTTTGGAGAAAATGCTGAGGTATAGAAATGATATTCATTAAATTCCTAATTTAAAAATTGCCTTTTCTTTACATTATACGATGGGCAGAAATCAACATTGGAATAGAACTATAAGTGTAAGTCATGCTATTACATGGAGCAGTTTGATCTATAGTGGTAGTAGTACTAAATGTTTCCCTGTAGAAGACATTTTCAGATCCATCCACATGTACAGTGCCATTTGAATAAATACCTGGCGTGCATGAATCTGTGAAATGCTCTACAGAATATAAATGCCTCAGTGTGGTTGTTACGTTGTCAGAGAGCAACCTAGCTCCATGTCGGTTTGGGCGTAGACCATCATGCTTCAGCAGGCTGGGCCTCTCCTAGAACAGGTCAAAGTTGTTGACCTAAGGGATGTTTAGGGAAGCACAGTAGCGTTTCAGCCAGGTGTGGAGGTCAAACAGTCTGGACCATCTCTCAGAACCCTTTCTGTAGGTAGGGAGAGGTCCAGAGATGACGATATGTTTTCCTGTGCCCATCAGGATGGTGATGAGAGTTTTGTAGTTTTCCTGCAATGCTTACTGACCGCCTCTCTCTGATGTCGTTTGTGCCCACATGCACAATTGTGGACATTAGTTTGACAGGCGAGTATGCTTGGGAGTTTGTGCTGGGTATCACGGACCTTGGCACCAGGTAGACCTTGGAGGGGCCGCTAGGTGAAGGGGGAATGTAGAGGTCCCTGACCATGGAGCTGCCGATGACCAGGGTGGAAGTTGTTGAGTTCAGCGGAGGAGGAGATCGAGGGGCCGCCAACTGTAAGGAGGGACATGGATGACAGGCACGGGGGCATGGCAGAGGTGGGTTGTCACAGAGCGGGCGGTACTTCTCATCATCCATGAGAATGGTGTAGCGATTCTTTAGTCGTAGAGGTTGGGCTAGGCCTGGAAGTTGTCCTGACCGCCTGTCGCAGCGCTTCCTTGTCCGCCATGGCTCAGGCTGGTGTGGAGCTGACCAGCAGAGCGGGCTTGGTTCACAGCAGAGGCCGGGGAGAGGAAACAGGGACAGTAGCGCAGGGCAGAGTGGAATCAGGACATCCAACGTTAGCATTGTAAACAACGTTTCTATATATATAGTGTACTATAAACTTCTTCCTGTTTTTACTAGCGAACAACTCTTACTAGAACATTTGACTACATATTACATTTCAGTCATTGGAAACACACGGCCATGTCACAAAGCTCTTCGGTAATAGCAAGGTGTACCTAATGAAGTGGCTGGTGAGTGTATACAACTGTGTTTTTGCAATGTAGAATTAAGTCACATGCATAGCTTTGTCAAATGGAAAGCAACTGATTGTAGGCCAGTAGTTTACTCACCATAGAAAAACTTGAACACTGAGAACCATGACACATATTACAGTAATCAGTTACAGAGGGCTATACTGGTGGCAGTGGTATACTGGTGCCTTATAGCTTAAGTATATTTTTTATCACTCACCTCAGCATCCAATGTACTGTAACTCAAATTAAAAGTCCACACATACCTTTGGATATTTGTCTTTTAATACATGGTATATTGCTTCACATGTTTCTGGAACAATTTGACGGATTGTTGACAACCCGACTCGGAACTGGTAAGAAAGGATCCGGAATCTTTCGCCCGTAAAACAATAAGAACATAACTCAGTTATAGAATTCATTATTTATGGCAGACCAGCTTATGGAAGGAATTTATGTTTATATGCGTTTTAAGCACTTTAATTTTTCATCAATGAAATAAAACATAGCATACGGGTCGAAATGAAGTGCAGTAATATAAACATCACTAGCATGCTTACCTCTAGCCAAGAAGTGCAGTATTTATCACTGCGTTCCCCAACGGAGATGTAGTCCCGGTACAGTAGTTTGTGTAAGGTATTTTATTGTGTAACCTCTCAGTTGAAGGTTAAGAGGATGTTACAGTAAACAGAGCTTTTATTGTGAAGGAAAGAGGAAAGTGAGAAAGGGGTGGTATGTTTTTGACTTACGAAGGTTGTGCGTTGGTGAAAATAATGTGAGACGTGCAGTGCCGTCTTGGTCCCGGCATTGGAAGCCCGTGTCTTTATTTTATAGCCAAATGTGAATCTAGACAATAATAGAAACCCTTGGTTACATTGGTGGCAGCGGTGGGATTGTTTCTCCATTGAGGTCAATCGTAAGTTTACTAGCTAAGGTAAAGTAAGCCAGCTAGCATTAGCCATACTAAATCCGCCCTAGTTTATTATCATTAAATAGGTTGTATTTTTTTTTCTTCTTTTCGTTACAGTCTATAGTAGCACGAGTGTTAGTTTCAGTTGTGGTGCCTTGGGCGTTTTCTTAAGTTGAAGTTAGAGAGGGTAGTAAAAAAAAATATATATATATATATTATAAAACAATAAATAAAAAATAAAAAAACGACAATGTGGAAGTTTGAAGGAGATCCACTGGACTGCCGACAGCGCCGTGGTGATGGCCCCTTCTCAAACAACGTCAGGATTGAACTCCCGCCACACTTCGCTGGAGAGGTGAATGAAAGTTTTCCCTGCTGGGCGCGGCAGTACGAAGTGGCCGTGAAGGCGCTGGTAGGAGGCACCGAACGTGACCATGACTATGAACTGGCTAGAATATTACCAACAAGACTCACAAAGGATGCATTTCTTCTGTGGGATAGCCTGCCAGCAGCCGTGCAGACAGACTACTCTGCAGTTGAAGGGAAATTACAAGAGGCATTTGGACAAAGACATTTTCTGGACTGTTTCAGAGCGAATCTCTCTGCGCGACTACGTGCTCCAGGTGAGAGTTTGGAAGTTTATGCAGCAGATATAAGCAAGTTAATGCATGAAGCATTTCCAGGCTATGGTGAAATGGCTCAGAGAGAGGAAAAGTTCCACAGATTTCTGGCCGGACTCGACCCAGCCCTGAGAGCTAAATGTCACGAGCAGGGGGCTACTGATTTGGAGGAGGCCCTGACCATCGCCGGCCGATGTGAGATAGCCAGAGAGACTTTGAAAATGGACTATACTAACACATATGCACGTCAAGCACCTACTGGGAATAGCACAGCAGCGATGGTGCACTCCAAATCCGATGGAGGTTTATATAGAGCTATGGACCGGCTTACAGGGGACATGAAAGAAATGAGAATTGAAATGAGACGATTGGCGGAGGAGAATAACCTACTGAGATCCAATGGTTGGAAAAATGAATGGAAAGCCCCTCCCCAGGGACGTGTGTACCGATGTCAGTGTGACTGTGGAGGACAGGGCTGTCAGTCACGTAGCCCACTGAGTGAACAGAGAGGGCGTTCCCCTAATCGTGGCTGGCGTGAACATGGAGCAGAGAGGAGTCCCGGGGAAAATGGGGATTATCAGACAACCTGCGGTGACCGAGCCGCCTCTCCAAATGGCCGCGACCGGAGACCTGCCCGGCCCCCATTTAACGATGAAACACAGAGGAGGCGTGGAGTGCGTTTCCTCTCCCCAAAGGGAGAATACCCAGCCAGCCAGTCGGGAAAACATAACAGCCACCCTACACCTAGGTAATGAATTCTGGCAGCATGTTTTCCAGGTACTTAGAGGGTCTACACAAGCAGCACTGCTGGGCCTGGACTTTCTCATAGCCAACCATGCACTATTGGATTTTGCTTGTGGCCGGCTGCTGTTATGGGACACAACCATTCCACTGTTAAGCAGCAAAGACTTGATCCCTGAATGTTGTAATGTTTCCATAGCCACTGCCATGACATTGCCCCCTCTCAGTGAGATGCTGGTGCCTGTAAAGACCTCCTCAGTCTGCCCAGGCCAACCCCCTGACTTTGTGGGCTACCTAGAGCCTAATCCCCAGAATGAAACTGAATGTGTTGTGGCCCATACTGTGACATCAGTAAAGAGTGAGAGTACTACAGCTTGTGTGTTGAACCCTACTAATCAGGACATCATATTAAGAGAGGGCATGCACCTGGGAGTTTTTTTCTGTGGACGAGTCAGAGCTTGTGTCTCTCCCACCAACACCAGTTGGTACGGTATCTGCTATTTCAGCCACTGAGCCTATTCTGTCATTTCAGGAGTCCCCGGCCAGTCAGCAACAGAAAGCACAGCTGAATGCATTACTGGAAGAGTATAATGAAATATTCAGCACATCCACAAAAATGATGGGCAAGTGCAAGCTAATCAAACATCACATAAAAACAAGTGATCACCCTCCTCTGCGACAGCGTGCCTACCGGACCTCGCCGGAAAAGAGGGACGAGATAGACAGACAGGTAACTGCCCTGTTGGCTGATGGGGTAATTGAAGAGAGTTGCAGCCCCTGGGCCTAGCCAGTTGTCCTCGTAAAGAAGAGAAATGGTGAGTGGAGGTTTTGCATCGATTACCCTCGCTTGAACAGTATAACGGTGAAAGACTCTCATCCCCTACCAAGAGTGGATGATACCCTCGATGCCCTAGTGGGCTCCCTCTGGTTTAGCACTTTAGATTTTTCTAATGGCTACTGGCAAGTGGAGATCGCTGAGGAGGACAAGAAAAAGACAGCCTTCACGACTGGCAGGGGCCTATATCAGTGGCGATCAATGCCTATGGGCCTCACCAACTCACCCGCTAAGTTCCAGCGCATGATGGAGCTGGTGCTTAGAGGGCTTCCCTGGCAGGTGTGCATGGTGTACCTGGATGATGTACTGATATATAGCCCCACCTTTGAACAGCAGCTCTCCACTCTGCGTGAAGTTTTCTCCAGGATTCAGGCGGCGGGCCTCAGACTTAATTCAAAAAAAGTCACCTGGCTCGAGACCATGTAGTGTTCCTGCGGCACATTGTGTCTCGTGATGCCCTGCAGCCAGACCCTCATAACACTTCCAAGGTCCGGACTTGGCCCACACCACAAAATCCCACGAAGGTGAGAGCGTTTTTGGGCCTCTGTTCTTACTATAGATGTTTTGTTGAGGGCTTTGCCCAACATGTAGCACCCCTCCACCGCCTAACCTGCAAGGACATAACTTTCCACTGGACGTCTGATTGTGATGCGGCCTTTGAGTACCTGAAAGGGGTGCTCTCATCTGCCCCAGTTGTCACCATGCCTGACTTCAATCTCCCCTTTAAGGTTTATACTGATGCCTCCTTGGAAGCAGTGGGGGCTGTGCTGGCTCAAGACCGAGAAGGATTGGAGAGAGTGGTGGTTTATGCCAGTCAGTCTCTCTCACCCACTGAAAAGCGTTGGTCCACATTTGACAGGGAACTGTGGGCCGTACTGTGGGCTGTATGCCAGTTCAGACATTACATTGGATCAGCCACATTCACCATAATAACAGACCATAAGCCTCTGCTGGGCCTTCGTGGCATGTCTATTGACAAAGACCCCACAGGGAAAAGAGCAAGGTGGATCCTGGAACTAGATCCATTTAATTGGGTCATGAGTGTGGGAGCGGGCGAGGTAAACCTGTTACTGGCCTTCCATGCTGAAAGACATTCAACGGTGGTGTGAACAGTGCATTCCATGCCAGACACGCAGGGCCCCTTTGCCTAAGCGCCGAGCACCAATGGGGGGTCTCCAGACAACTCAACCATTCCAAAGAGTGGCGACTGACATTCTGGAACTACCAGTTACTTCCAAAGGCAGCAGGTATGTTTTAGTAGTGGAAGACTACTTTACAAAGTTTGTGAACCTGTATGCCCTCCCAAATCAGACAGCACAATCTGTGGCCCAGTGTTTGTTTGAGGATTATGTGCTGGTGCATGGTATTCCTGAGATCATCCATAGTCAAAGTCAAAGTGGTTTATTTATCATATGCATTGAACAACATACATCATCCTATGCAGAGAAATTCTTATTGACATGGCTCGGCGATTCTATGCAGTGGGCTTAAAAACAAGAATTACAACAATATAAGAATTTTAAAATAGGAATGACAATAGTAATAATAGTAATAGTAATAATAATGATAATAATAAAACGC
>JACXGM010037908.1:0-10961 GCA_016801145.1 Umbra pygmaea
AATCATAAGGACACAATAACTAAACCACAACAATAGCTGCCGCTGTAACACGGAACATTACCTGCACAGCCAAGCATCTGACCCGGAAATGATGCGTCATTCAGAATGTGGGAAGAGGGCCGTACTTATATACTGCTGCCCTAGTGGTCAACAGGTGCAATACATTGAAATAAGACATCCTTATTTCTATACTGCTACACACTGAAAAAGTATTTCACACACAAAAAACAGAAGCTGGTGAATGCTAACTAAAACTATTACAGGACAGTAATAGTCAGGGTGCGAAATGACTTAAAATTTCACTATAAAACATTTTGAAGTATACCTTGTTACACTATGTATATACTGTATACAAAATTTTTAGGACACCCCAACTAATGGTGGAGGAGGGATAATGGTCTGGGGCTGTTTTTCAGGGTTTGGGCTTAGTTAACCTACAACATGACTATATTAAGATATGAACGTGAAAGTATTTTAATGATGACTTGTAATATGCTTTTCTGCGTCTATTTGTTTGTTATGCTACATAGGCTATTGTATTATTTTGTCACAGCTGGGGTGGTGTAAGATGAAAGACAAATGCAGGTCAGATGAAATAGATTTGTATTTAAATCAATCAGGTTTCAATTATAGTAAAGGAACACAGGATCCATCGAGGCATATACAAACGTAAAGAGGAAAACTAAAGAAACTAATCTCTTGCACCAACCGTGTGACAAAATACAAAGGAAAGCCTAACACCATAGGTGAAAACTCCAATAACAGTATGAACATGCACATTAACAAAATAACCAGCAACAACAGAACATGCTGGCACAGGTTTTATACTAAAGGGAATGTCTTAATATGTGACAGGTGTGTATTGAAGGCTGCATACTGACCAGTCACAGGCTGCTAGTTTTCTGGGGATGTGGATCTCTCGATCTGGGGCGCCACAGCCATGATGGTTACATTACCCCCCCGTATAGGTGTGGCTCCTTCGAACTGCATAAGCTGTTTCATCCCCAACGTCCAGAGGAGAAGGAACAGTCTGGAAGTCATAGGCAGCCAGGTGGATAACCACACCCTATCACCCGGCTGGTAGACAGGGGCAGCACCCCGACGTCGAAGGTTTCCGGCCAAAATCAATCGACGGCCCGCTGTAGATAATCATGGACTACATTCCAGGTGTACTCTGCCCGCTTGAACCAGTCATCAACTGCGGGTACCTGGGTAGGACCTAGGTGCCAAGGAGCAAGAGCAGGTTGGTAGCCTAACAAACATTGAAAGGGTGTGATACCAGTGGACGAGTGACATTTTTGTGTATACTCAGCTCTTGATTATGAGAGAGGAGAGCACCAATCAGATGTGTCCACTTCCACTACAAAAGGAAGGGATGGGTCTGGATGCCTCACCATGGGAGCTGTTTTTCCCGACCAGGAGAGTCGTAGCAGTCCTCCTTTAAGGAGAAAAGTCAGTGGTGATAGTCGTTTTAAGCACTGAGATCTGTAACCAAATACCTTCTTATGCTTTATGTTATTCTTCGCTCGGGCACTATTTCTATTTCAGACTACAGCCAATTTATTAGCAAATAAGTGTGCATGACATAAAAGATATTGGGGAACAGCACAGGCATACACATTTGCTAAATTGTGCCCCGCTGGAAAGACACGTCACCAATGTCAGAATTAAAGTTGTGACATAGTTCATCCCTGTGCTGTCTGGCCCGTGCTGCTGCATTGGTTGTTTGTGGCAGGGAGGCCTGCAGAAGATCATGTTCTTCTCTCCATCTTCCTGGGATGGTGTTGTGATCCGGTCCTTACTGGTCAGCGATTCCCGCCAAGTAGAGGTCACAGTTCTCTGAACGCAGGAAGTTGTGCAGAGCCAAAACAATGTTCTCTACTTTAGCAGTGTTACGTCTGTATATATTTTTACCAACAGAATATTGTCTGTTTTGTTTTGCCTTTTGGTTTTCTCTCTTTCCCACTCTAGGGCAGTGTCTCTCTCTCTCTCTCCCTCTCTCTACTCACAGGTGCAGCTCGTTGGTGGTTTTGCTGATTGGGGCTGATTGAGAACCTGCAGCAGCTCACATAAAAAAAGAACTGGGGAAGCTGACGGTGGATTTCTGAGGTTGTTTACAGATGGTTTGAAGGACCCAGTTAGTAAAAGGTAGGGCTGGGGTGTTTGTTCCCGAGTTTGGAGTACAGATTGGTAAGAGAATGACGGATCATGTGTCAGTATTTACTGGTGAATTGATGGTGTTTATTTTGGGTCTGTGTTGGGTGGAGGAGGTTAGGCCACTTAGGGTGGTGCTGTGTACAGACTCAGCTGCTGTGTTGAGTAGTATAAAGTCAGGTAGGTCAGATAGGGGGGATTTGTTGGTGGAGTTGATTGGTGCTGTTTTTGGGGTTGGTCAGGATGGGAGGTGGTTTGGTTCTGTTGGGTGCCAGGTTGTATGGTCTGGTTAGGAGTAAGGGGAGGAAGTGGGGAATGGGGGGATGTTGGGGGGTGGGAGTGGTGGTGTGATAGTGGCGTTAATGCACTTTCTCAAGGCTACCAGTGTGGGTCAGAAGATATAGGGGTGGGTGGCCGTGACTGGCCTCACACTCCGATACAGTAGGTGGCGGTGTGTGCTCCATTACAGTTGGTTGCGATCCACCAGTAATCGAAGAAGAAGATGACTCAAGAGGGAAGCTGACTTTTGGGAGAGGAGTTTAATCGCCAGTGCATTAGTAGAATATTGGTTGCTACAGAGCTGTGTGTTTTTGGTATTTTTTGTGGTGGACCAATTCTTAGTACAGGGCACTTTTGTATAGCTAAATTTTTGTGTGTCTCCTACCTATGTTTGTTTTCCCTGGAGAAGGGCCAGGTAAGATTCCCTGGGGTTTACTCTCACCTGTAGATAATCTTTGTTATACACATTAGGTTAGATGCGAGTGGTTGTCACCCCAGTTTACTGTAGCAGTTAGGTCAGAGTGACAGGTTTAGAACTTGTCAGGCAGGTAAGAGGTTTAGGGAAGTACAGGGACTTTTACCATTATTGTTTCTTTAATTTGACACCGTCGTTAGGTCCTTCTCCACTCTTTTCCCTCCTACCATGAAGTGGATGTGTTAATTATTTGATTGTATTATTAGTTGTTTAATCATCATTATTTGGAGGTAAATTATTATTTGTGCTAAAAACAAAATACATGCCCGCACGGCGAGGCTAAGCTCCATATTACTATTGTGTCGTCTCTGCTATTTATACCTACATTATCACTCCAGGCCTTGCAACCAGCATGCAGAAAGGGGTTGTTCAGGGTGGGAAATTAACTTTTGTCAAAATTTTTATGCCAAAATTTTACCAGCCACTTTTTCCCAAATTCAAATACATAAAAGAAAACACAATAGCATATTCTATATTGCTTCAACACATTAAATTCACTATTTATACATGTGAAATTAATATAGGTCAATTACTAAAGGGACATTTAGTGAAGACAAGTCTGAGATTAATAATTTTTAGATGATTGACAAATTGTGCTAATCTGTTTGATAATTGTATGTTCTACTACCAAATTTTAGTCAGCTACTTTTAAATCACTCATGCAACAGTAGGCAGTATCAACTTTGAGAGGTGTAAAACTTTACTGTTGTAACACCTGACGAACGCCACAAAATTTACACATTTGTAAATTCATTTTCTAATAATCTGTTTGGAAAAGATCTGGGATTACTAATAAAAAACATTGAAGCATTCGTTAAATGATTTACATTTTAGTCATTTAGCAGACAGTCTAATCCAGAGTGAAGTCTTATCCAGAGTGATTAAGCACAGGGGCATTCTTACTGGAGCAATTTAGGGTGAAGTGCCTTGCCCAAAGACAACAACATTTGGCACAGCAGGGAATCTAACCAGCAACCTTCTGACTACTAGTCTGACTCCCTAACCACTGAGCCATCTGACCCCCAATAATCACCCATCAAAGTTGCAAGTGCTTTTTCAATAATGAAACGAAACATCTTACAACATTAAATATAATAAGAAACCATATTATGGAGATTTAAGATACTTGAATTAGAATCCGCTGTTAATTAACTAAGTTACAGTTGGACATTGCGCATGTAAATGTCTCTGGGAAAACGAGAGCGCGTTAATCAGAATCCAATCATTATCGCAGAATAAACGAGTGATTTGAGTGACAGCTGAATCATCCAATGAGCGTTTAGAATTCCGTGCTGTATGTGTGAAATTTTCTTTTTTCGATAACATAAAATCGTATCATAATCACATCAACTTCCCCATATCTGTAATTATAAACGTTTTGTCTTTGACATTTTCTATATTGACTTAATATAGTTTACTCGGGCTTAATACTGGAAACTAAATTGATTTGTTTTTCTTCTGTAGCGCACTATGTTTATGGTACCGCAGCTAAAGGCTGGAGTTCTCACAGACTAGCTCCGCGAAAACCAATCAAATATGCACCTCGAGAGAAGTGCATCTTTCTTTGTTAATGAGTAAGCTTCCACAATTTTGTCGAACGCATTTATCTCTAATTCGAAACAAGTAATGTTTAAAGTAGACGTATCATATGTTGTACATTTCACCCGCCAGAGTGGCTGGTAGATAGGGAAATGTTACCCGCCAATGTGAAAATCTACCCGCCGTTGGCGGGTGGCGGGTGTTAATTTCCCACTCTGGGGTTGTTGCTTTAAAAAGGTGGTTGATGGTGGTTAAAAACACACGGAACCGGCTAGCTAGGATGCCAAAGGCATTCTGACACTCTTTCACTGTGTCCGAGCACTGAAATACAAGAAAATACAATGTAAACCCCGAATTCAAGCTCGTTCAATGAAGACACTTATTTATATAATTATATCGGCCATTGTCAGCAAACGCATAAACAATATACTTTATACAACACTGCAACTACAACAATGATAATGTATAATGACAAATGGCTACAGCACTGTATAATACAGACTGCACTGTAAACAACATTTCTAAATAAAATAGTCCACCCATACCTTCAGATATTTGCCATCAAAACATGGTAGATTGCTTCAAGCATTGGAATGGAAGTTTATATGTTTATCTCACTCATGGTACAGTAAGTCATCACTGAAAAAACATAGCATACGAATCGAAATAAAGTGCAGTAAATAGCTATTGTTAGCTTGCTTACCTGTAGGCAAGAAGCGCAATGTTATCATCAAACGTTCCCCTACGGAGATGCATTCCCAGTCGTTTGTATTTTCCAGTCTTCTAATTGGACTAATAAGTTGATTCAGTGTGAACTGAGTGGGAAAGAGCCGAGCGAAGTTTTATTGAACTCGAGCTCACAACACAGGTTTGGAAAAGCCCCTTGAGTCTGCCGCTGTAGAATCCATGATTTGACCATGATTTCTTAGTATTTGTTGCCTCCGCTTATTCTTTGCTTTTCGACCAACAAAAGACCGAGGGCTCCCAATGCCAGTCGTTTGCAAGTCTTCGCCGGACATTGTTGTTAGGACATTGTTTATATATCCGGATTGCTGCCGAGCTTCCGGTGTCCCCTTTTTTGTACAAGGAGTACAGATTACCTCCGCCTGCTGGTATGGAGAGATATTTCCTCTCAAGCATGCGCACAACGTAAATGGTGCTTGGCCGTTGGGCTAAGTCAGAGCGGTGTGTTCCGCAGCTATTTTTTCCCCAAAGACAAAGGTGACGTGAGCCGATGTGAGCCCACGCCACAGTCTGCCTAGTCGCATCGGCAGTTTTGCCGTCAGCTTGGTGTGTCACCGCCCTTAGAGTTCACAAAGCTCCAAAATATCAGTGAGCCACCACAATGCTTCACAGTGGGGATGGTATTCATTAGGCCTTGTTGACCCCTCTCCAAACATTTCGCTTATGGTTGTGACCATTAAGCTCTGTTTTGGTTCTGTCACTCCAAATTACAGTGTGCCAGAAGCTGTGAGGCGTGACATATTGTAACCTGAGCTTTTTTGTGGCATTGGCACAGTTGAGGCTTTTTTCTGGCATTGTATCCTGAACAATTCTTCTGGCATTTTTGGCTGAAATCTTTCTCGGTCTACATGACCTTTGCTTGGTGTTGAGAGATCCCCGAATCTTTCAGGCTTTGGATATCTTTTTATTTTTAGTTATATTCTGCTCTCCATGGCTCAGTATCTAGACAATGTAAATTGTCACAGGTGTGGGAAATTATCTTTTAATTGCCCTTTAACCTGTGTCCCCTTCTGTGTGTGTAAGAAGGCCAGACATTCAAAGGTATGTAAACTTGTGATCAGGGCCATTTGGGTGATTTCTGTTATCAGTATTGTACATAGGAGCGAAACAACTGTGTGATAATTAATTGATCATATGATCACTATTCTTACCTAACATTCAGATGTTTTGCATGAACAGTCATATTGTCAAAATCAATGCAGATATTTCACAAATTCTGCCCGGGTATGCAAAGTTATGAGCACAACTGTACATATACACATAGACAATGAGACAGCACAAACACATACATGTACACACAAACGCTGAGGCACTGCCACATGTGAAGATACCCGCAGCTGAATGCGTTAGAGACAAGCCAATGCAACGGTTGAGGACAAGTTACACCAGTTGACCAAAAAATCAAGTTGCTTACCGCACCGCAAAGCTCTGCTGTACCTCTGGTACCCTGCACGCAAATCTTCTAGGACCAATCTTTCTCTGCCCATGTCTGCCCACAGGGCTCAGTACCTGGAGTACCCATGTCTACCCACAGTGCACCCAGTCTACAACATTTTCAGAAGCCAAACGTTCCCTACAGACTGATATAAATATATGGCTATTAATGCCAAAACCTTGTAACAGCTTTAACATATTTTTAGTAGCTGAAATAACACATGCAGCAGCATTCGGCATTATGACAGTGCTGCCAGGTCTCTGCGTTGTAGCGTAGTTCCTCAGCACATCCTGCAGGGGGCAGCAGAGATTCATCCCTTCCGCCAGGCTCTTCTAACAGCAGAGTGATTTGGAGGTAATGGCCACTCATTAACGTGATAAAGGGTATGAGAATGAGTCATGGGGGGGGGGGGGGGGGGGGGGGGGGGGGGGGGGGGGGGGGGGGGGGGGGGGGGCAGGAGAAGAGGCTGCTTACATGACCTCCGATTGTCTTCTCATGTTGCATGACTGACTGACTGTCTGACTCTTTCTGTTTCACTGTCTTACTGTACGACCGTCTGTCTGACAATTTAGGTCTGTTAGTCCGTCTAACAACTTCATTCAGGATCAGAATCCATTAAAATTATGTGGGTTTTTGTCTCATCCAAACGTTTAACCCCAACATTACCTACAGTCTTCAGTTTGAAACAGACCTCACATACAGCTTCCTGTTGTGGTTTAGTGTTAAATGTCACATTTCCTGTACTGTTCTGCTTTTCTGCTGCACTTGAAACATCTGCACAGTTTTTTTTTCTCTTACACTGACTGTTACAGCTGTCATCTGCAGACAGAGATACTGTAAGCTTCTGTGGGTGTGTGCATGTTTGAATTTGTACATTTGTGTCAATTTATCACCTTGTTTGTCTGTCTGGGATTGCTGAGTCACATTCATGTGTAAACCGACTCATCTCCAACCCACATACAGTTGGGTGTGTGCGGCTGTCTTATGCTGCTGTCACCGTGAAGGCCTCTGTTCCTGAAGTGATCAGGCTTTACCAAGCATACATACAGTATGTACCATAGAAATTGAATGATTAGAAGTGCCATTCCAATGCAAATAAATGTAGCAGAATGGTCAGAGCCGGCAGCCATTTTTACGTGTACCATTCCATTGCAAAGATCTAGCGGTCTACATCCGCATTAAAGCGATTCGCGTGTTGTTACCATGAAAACTAACGACAGTCGCCATTTTTTGTGTACTAAGCGAATGACCAAGCAAAACTGTTTAATAAGGCTTCTATAGATTTAATTTCTATGGTATTTACATATATGCATAGATGACATTTGTACGGAGACCGATAAGATTTGATAGATGGATATGAAAAATATATGTAGAGATGGATGATCAGATGACAGACAGACAGACAGACAGACAGACAGACAGACAGACAGACAGACAGACAGACAGACAGACAGACAGACAGACAGACAGACAGACAGACAGACAGACAGACAGACAGACAGACAGACAGACAGACAGACAGACAGACAGACAGACAGTTGTAATAAATGGCAATGATATAGCCTAAACCTTTATACTATATATAGATTTCTACAGTGTATTTAATGTAAAACGTTATGTTGTCTTTGCATTATAATGCTTTACCTTGGCGATCAGTCCGCTATTGACCTACCTGGTTAAATAAACATGAATTAAAAACAAATAATGTGAATGCATTTTATACTTCCATTAAAATTGTGATCCTATTTAACGTTGAGTTTAGGTATTTATTCAGAATTATTAAGGGATAAGGTTTGGAAAATGATTAAAAAACAATGCCTGCCTAGCACCTCACATCCCCCTCCCCCTATTAATGTTCCCAACGCCAAGAGCATAAGGGGGGGTTTAATATTGGGGGGGGACATGATATATATTTCGCTTTACCTGCCTCTAATGTGTTCACCTGGTCCTAGGGACAAACTAGCAAGCCTAATTCATTTCAGAAGTGCTCATTGCTGTTGCTAGTACGTAGTCGTTTTTTTAAAGGCACGCAGTATCTAGGGACCTCAAATATGTTCATTGTGACTTGGAACTGTTGAGAAAATTATACCAAAAAGTAAAAAAATTAAATCAGGCCCTAGAAATCCACAGTACAATACTGCACAAATGGTAATCATGTGACATTTTTAGGTAGCGCTGAATATTGTTTTATAAATAGGGATGGAAGACAGCAAATGTAACCAACTTTTCCTGTAAAAATAACGGAAGACATTTGGAGCTATCTGTTTGATCAGGTATGTAACATTACAGTATTGTGTTGTGTATGTGGAGCTTCTGGTTGGTCTATTTCTCTCAGCTGTAAAGTGAATTTACATGGCTGTGTCAGCGAGTATGCTTTTGCTAAACAAAGAAAATGCTCAGAAAATCCCCCTCTGCCATTGGCTGGCAATGACTCATGGTTAGGCTAGTGTGGGCGTTGTATAGTGCTCTACCTGCAGTCCATGGAGTTTCCATTTCAATGAGGTGTGGGTGTCTCCAGGGAATCCTATTCCAGATATTCAGAGTTTACTGGAGTGGGTGGGAGGCAGGAACCTCATATCTCACACTGGACGGCTGACCATGGTTCTGTAGACACAGATTAATTGGCAGTAATTAGCATTCTTAGGCCATCCCTTAATTAGTACCCTAAAGTGAAGTGTTGATGCTATCTAGATGAATGAGATTTTAGGTGGTGTAAAAATGTCCTTATTTGTTCCCATTGACATTTGTTTATGACATGATATTATAAACATTATTGAAACCTGTCTTCAAATTGGCATCTTACTGAAGAGACAGTACAATAAACAAGGATACACATGTAAATCTAGAAACCCATTGATATGGCGGCACCCATATTGTTTAGCTTTTCATTGTGTAGTCAGCAGCCATTGCTCAGGTGAGCTTTTCTTATAATCACATTAGCTTAGGACCAATATAGATTGCAAAAGTTGTCAAAAAGGAAAAAGTATTGTTCGCGTAATTTGAATAATAATTTCCATACTGGTTCCATTTAAATTGTCATGTCTCGTGATGGCAGTCGCGCGGTTGTGGGTGTGTCATGGAATGTCCTGCGCGATGAGCTGATGCGTGAGCACTTCGCATATAGAAACCAGACCAGCCCATTGACCTACATGTGAAGAATTTCCCAACGATAAACATTTCTCGAAACCTTCCGGAACAATCGCATTTACATTTGCAAAGCCCCAGGTGGGATCTTTCTAAAGCCTCTCGTACGCTAACTTAGGAGGTTGCGTAAAATGTAGCAGCTATTTTAGGGAGACCCCCAAGTTTACACAATACAATTTTAGCATGTCTCAAGCTTTTCTCGAGAGATCTAGTATATGTGGCTGAAAGCTCTCATAATGTAAACGGGCACTAAGTCTTCAGCTTTAAAAAACAGACGTGTTCTTGTAAGGTCCACCTGGAACTCAATGGCTGTAAGCCCTGTAAATACATTAATATTACTACAATGTATGGTATAGGTTATCTGAACGAGGACCAAAATGGCTGTTGGTCTTACAGTGTGATGCCTCACACCATTGTTCATTTCCTTTAGTGACACTCATGAGAAGGATGGTTATGACTGCGCGCGCACACACACACACACACACACACACACACACACACACACACACACACACACACACACACACTGCTGTCTTCCAATCTAATCAAAATGACACAATGACCTTGAAGAAGAACAGACATAGTATTTTTGGACCGCCATTCTTCTCACAGGGAAGTTCTTTTTCTTTTCTGTTCCCTTCCTTTCATGCTTGAGTCGAGTCTCACAGTGCCTGGGGGACAATGAATGTGTATGTGTGTGTGTGCACGTGTGTGTGTGTATGCATATCAGTGCTGTCAAGAAGACAATCAGGCCCTCTCACCAGAGGAGTGATACTAGACCACTCTGTTCTTACTGACTGTTACTACCGGTATATCATTCTGTTCTAACTGACTGTTCCTAGACCACTCTGTTCTTACTGACTGTTACTACCGGTATATCATTCTGTTCTAACTGACTGTTCCTAGACCACTCTGTTCTTACTAAATGTTCCTAGACTACTCTGTTCTTACTAACTGTTAATAGACCACTCTGTTCTAACTGACTGTTCCTAGACCACTCTGTTCTTACTAAATGTTCCTAGACTACTCTGTTCTTACTAACTGTTAATAGACCACTCTGTTCTAACTGACTGTTCCTAGACCACTCTGTTCTTACTAAATGTTTCTAGACTACTCTGTTCTTACTAAATGTTCCAAGACTACTCTGTTCTTACTAACTGTTAATAGACCACTCTGTTCTAACTGACTGTT
>JACXGM010037909.1:0-10974 GCA_016801145.1 Umbra pygmaea
CGCGTGAACTGAAAAATCGATTCCTGAGCAATCGATGACAACACATTCAGCACCTTCCCTTGGGACAGCGCCTTGTAACGTCGCACTTAAGTGGCAGCTTAAGTGCGACGTGTTAAGAAGATTCTAAGGGAGACTTCGGGGAACACACTTACGAACGTAAACAACTTCTGTAAGATATATCTTTTAGAGTCTTCTTAGCTGGCTAAGAGTGAACGTTATCGGGGAACCGGGCCCTGGTCTTTATTTGATTAAATTACATCTAGTTAAATTTCTATTAATTGGCTCATTATTTATTTTCTTATTATTTTATAAAATTACTGTTAGGCTCATCTCTGTACCAACATTGCTAGTAAGCAATAGAGAACCACTGAACTGAGAACAGAAAAAAAGCCCCATGAATCAATCAGGGTAATGGGGGAAGGCCAAATGTAATAAATAATACAATAACAAGTCTAACTAATGAGCCGTTGCCAAGGTGCGGCATATCACAGTAATATAGTCCCCTTGTACCAAACCTCGCTAATAATCTCAGGGAGACTCTTCTCGTCCTCCTCGCCATGCGGTGTTCTCTAGATGATAAAGCGTTGCCATAAGGCAACACCTGTGCAATTAAATCCTAAGAATTCTTTTCTCACGTTACATTAATTTCAGGCCTTTTGTAAAGGCGTAGCGATGAGCACACTAATAATGTGGTCGACTTGACTCTGTGTCTTGCTGAAACAGGGCAACTAATTAGGTAAAGGTAATTAATTAGAGATAAACGGAGCTAATCAGGGCCTGTTAGCACTCTTCTTTCTTGGCATTAAAACACCACCAAGGTCTGCTGCTCTCTCATTGGCTGGCCCAGTGGCCCCATCAGCTGTGATAAAAGAAGATGAGAAATAATTGTCTTAAATAGAAGCACTGGGAAAGTCCCTAATGGCGCCCGACTCCCATTTGGCCGGAGTGCTACTAGGAGACACGGTGCAGTTTGCGATGGGCCCACCACTCACCTTGGTTCCATTCTGTGGTTAATTACCTGTTTATTGTGTATTTTGATGTTGTTTTAGTGCACCTGCTTTTAAAAACTCGACACAGTGCCTCTAGTATAAACTGTTTCAGCTACTGGACTGGAGCTGGTATCCATTTCATTTCAACATTGTGTATAAAAACACATCTCATCCTTAAGCGTCAGTGCATTGGTAAAACCTGAAATAAAAACACACAAATGTGATAAAATTGTAATAGAAATGATAAACGCAAACTTAGCTGGCTCTCACATTTCCCCTCACCATTAATTGGTAATGTAGATGGTACCACTTCGATTTTGCTGATGGTGGGACATGTAGATGCAACGCAATGTTTAACACAGCATCACATTAAAACGGCATGAGGATATGAATTCTGGCTGTGTTTCATACCTCCGTCAGTTCATGAAGAATACATTAAACCCCCCCCCCCCCACGCGCCAAATATTCAGCTCACTACCATTTCACTTCTAATTATAAAACAGGGGGGTCTGAGTTATGAGAGGAGCTGAAAATACACATACACACAGGGGAACTTAGCTGTTCCAGTATAGCGTTAATACCCTGGTGATGTTCTACCATGAAGAAGGCCTCTATCTTCTCCTGTTTGCTACTGTACCTATCATGTCCAATTGTCCCAATTAGACGCCCCATGTCTCCACAGAGGGAGAGGAACTGTTAGAAAACAGCAAGTTAATGGTTATCGTAATGGATGTTGACTTTGAATTGGAAGAGACTGAAAGAAATGCAGAACACAGAGGCAGAACAGAGGAGAGAGAGTTAGAAAAATATTATAGAGAGCGAGAATACAGGGAAAGGCTTGTTGGGATTTTTATGCCTTCTGTGGTGTCCTGGGTCCTTCACTCCTTCATGAGGAGGAATAATTTAGGAAATGTTATTATTTTCTACCTCTTCTCTGCTCTCATTTCCTCCACTCCCCCTCTCGGCACACTAGGGAGTGTTCAGCCTGCTTCATGGAGGCAGTGTTGCTCCCCTGACATGCATCATTAGAAGGGGTTTTACAAGCGACAAGCAGGCTATTTGGCTGTCATTGGGATTGTTTGAAGAGAATATGTTTCTGTAACGTACTCAGGGGAGACCGCCGCATCAGGACAGAGAAAAAAAAAACAGGCAGATCACCCTTGAGTGCTTGACACTGCTGTTATGCATTTGTCAATATGAGGGCTAATAGATGAGAGCCCGGCTGGCTGCAGGTGTAAATTGGACAATTGCCGACTGCTTACCACCCCCAAATGTTACTTGACCTCTAACCCCTCTTGTCAGTTTTCCTTCCCCTGACCCTTGCTTTTGCTAATTGCCGTTGTGTAAAATGTTGTATCATTTCTTCTTAATCGAACACTGTATCTGTAGCGGGTTAGAAATAGTTGACAATGTGCAGTTGGAATAGAGTGATGCACTGTAGTTCAGGAGCGTCAAAATGTCTAGATATTTTATTGTAATATTAATGTACAGTACGCACTGTCCTCTAGAAGGAAGTCTGACAGCCCTGATGCATTCATAATGATTTTATTAGGATAGCTAATTTACAACCACCTATCGAGACATATAGATGTATTGTGTTGCAATATGGAATGGAGGAAGATGCAGTAACTGAAGAATATTGATGAAAAAAAGACTAGAAAGAGTCCCTGTGTAGACCCATAAAAAGCATAACGTCTTTGGCCTGCTCTAATGTAAAGTAGATCGCCTGAGATGGACGAGCGCTGAACAGGTGTTTAAATGTGTCGTTGTGTGGACATGGACTGTCACACAGAGAAGGTGGTCCAGAACGCTACCGAACAGGGTCCAGAGTGCAGGCAGTTTCAGCAGCACTAGAATTTGCAATTGAAATCAGACAAAATGAAGTAACAGAATCCATCCCAAAAGGCGCCCTATTCCCTATGTAGACCAGACGGCCTTGGTCGGAAGTGCCATGCTATACAGGGAATACGGCGTCATATGGAATGCAGACATGAAGATGTTCCTCGTTATGTCGCCTCCCGAGAGCTGTATGGCAGTGGCCAGCCTCAGCATCCGTCGCCACGGCTGCTTCAGATGAAGAGGCCTGGAGACAGGAGCATCCTCTCAGCATTACAAAGACAGGCCGGTTAACAGACAGAGTGGCAGAACATCCAGCAACTCTCAAATGAGATGAAAAACAAAAGAAATCAGGAAACAAACAAAAGCGGGCAGGCACAAAGTACGCACTCACACGCACGCGCGCGCATGCATGCAGAATATTCGTTCGCTTTCTTTCATTGATGTCTGAATGATGTTTGTGTTCCACTTTGCTTTTTTCGGCATGAGTAGAACAGGCAAAACATGATGACAACGTGGGCCCCATCTGATTCCCTGCAGTCAGAGAGAGGGAGGAGAGACGTAAAGAGAGAGAGATGGATAGAAGAGAGGAAAAGAGAGGGATGGAGGAGAGAAGAGGGGAAAGCAGGGGAGGGGGAAAAAAGAGGAAAGATTAGGATGGATGGATGGGTGGCGGCGTGAGACGGTGTTGCACCAGTCGGCTGCGTGTCCAACAGTATCTGCATCAGCGGCGCTGATTGCGAGGCACCCGCCGGCGCTGTTTAGATAGTTTGACTACATCAAGCTCTCTTGCAGACGGCTCTTACTGGTGCCATTAGAGGAGGCTGGAGATGAAAGGTGGTCGGTGGATTTTAAAAATTGTTGATTTTCTGTGTAATGATAGCTGGTGCAATTAAGCGCTGGCTTCAGGCTCTGCGTGTCCTTGTGTGAAAAATCTCAATTATACATGTACATGTGCATTAAAGTGTGTGTGTGTGTTTGGTGTGTGTGGAGGGGGGTATGTGTGAATGAAGGGGGGGTATTTGTGCCTGTATGCGTATTATGCTCTCAGACAGATTTTCAACATTGGTAATTAGTATGTTCATAGCATACACTACATGTCTCGTTTACTAACAGTGTTTGGCCAGTTCTTGAGTGTAACTACCGCTTTTATATTCATAAACTTTATGGCATGGAATTATTATTCCATAAAAGGAAAAGACAATAAATACATTTTCTTTATTAAAGGGTTAGTCTTAAAAATGAGCAAGTATCTTTGAATCCTTTCGTTACTTGGATCCAAATACAAATAAATGTTGTACAATTTTTTGCACATTAGTGATAGCGGTAGACTAAATGATTGTAAAGCAATACCTATGCTGGATGTGTCCGCGTTCTTAAATGTCAATGTCATATGGCCTATAGCGTTTATAGAAATAAACCCTTTCTGACAACAACTACTTCCTCTTGGGTAGAACCATAACAAAAATCTTTGTTTACCACACTATGGTTTTCATGGTATGTATGACAAGATAGCTTATTGTTTGTCTTGAGTGTGTAAGGAGAAAGGGTAGAGGTGTGCGAGTGTCTAAATACAGTGTGTGTGTGTGTATGTGGCTGCTTGCATTTACCCAGGGGTTTGTGTAGTTTGGGGCTGTAGGGTAGATTGTCAAAAGGGCTGAAATTGCCATGAGAATAATTGTGTTGTTCCATGACATTCACTTCTGCTAAATGTAATCACTTTAAATAATGTCAGTGACATCTTGTGAAGTATTTGGTGGAAGAAGAGCCACAATGTAGGGCAGGCATCATGGCGTGTGATACTGACTGTCTGTGCCTTATCCTCCCTTTCATTAGAGATGAACAGCCCGAGGTCGGACGGAGGCGGGTGGGGGTCTGTAGGGGCGGGAGCTTGTACGTGTTCATGCAGGGGGTGGGCAGTGGGTACGTGGGGGGGTGGTTTCGCTGCAAATGGTAAACAGAAATCTTAACAGTTACAGCTTCTGCGTTCTGCCCAGAAGACAAGTGACTGATGATTAATATTAGTTGCACAATCCACCACAGGGCTGAACGTTGTGAACATTTATTGCTAGTGCCAGGCTCTATCAGCGAGAATTTCATCACACCAAATCTGGCCCTGTGAAATCCCTCGGAATGTTACTAACAGTCACACAGTGGGGTTTTGATGGGACAAAAGAGAACGCGTTTTATCACAGCGAATGCCTGATGCGCTCTTCCCATTCGTACCTCGGGGCACGATGCCGGAAAATCCAGCGTGAACTTTCGACACTTAAATGCTAAAACGTGACTGATTTGGGATGATAATAGGGGCCCTAATAGAAGCTGATCTCTTTGCGATGGCTGGGAGGAGTCAGTCTATCGTATCGCAAGCCGGCTGCTGTAACGCAATGTGAGCCGACAGCTTCGTGAAGAAGAAGGGGAAAAAAATTGAGGAAGGAAGGGTAGAGATACTGAAGGATAACACAATGCACAATCCTCTGTGCTGGCTGAGAGGGAGATATGTCTACCAGAGTGTTGCTATGTATCAGGAAGAGCAGAACAGGAGACTTGAGCGGTAACAGGAGACGAGGAGTGAGGGAGGTATGGAGAGAGAGGAGGGAGAGAGAGAGACAGTAAGTGTATCTGGCAGAGTGAGGATCCAGGCGAGGAGGGCTTGATGGTGTAAAAACGGAGCCGACCCTTCAGCCCTCTAAGATCCACAAATGGACGGAGGCGTTGTACGGGACAGGCCTGGAGTTGGAGACCGAGCTGCTCAAGGTTGTCAGCAGCCAGGGTCAACCTTCACCCAGCCCCCCCCCCCCCCATGAACACTGTAAACAAGCTGCTGCCTGGCTGGGTGGATGCAGCAGCAGCCTAAAGAGCCAGGAGCAGGGTTCTTCCATGGTAATTCTCAGCCTCTATTGTCATGGTGAATTGGCCCTGGATGGTTGAGGGGTGCATCCTAAGTGGTACCCTACTCTCTTTCTAGTGCGCTTATTTTGACCACAACCCTATGGAGAATTGGGAGTCATTGGAGACACAGGCCAGGATTGCCCGTAAGGAAGGGAATGCTCCTCTTGTCTTGTCATTATGAGACTAACGGAGCTAACGGGCAGTACCTCCAACAGGGAGCAAACACACAAAACGTTGAGCGTTCGTGGTAATCATATGGTAATTATTGGTGTGGTTGTAGTGTAATTAGTGTCCTCTTAATGAAAGTGATACTAATGCTCTCGCAATCTAGTGATAATTTATATTGAGGAACAACAAAGGATTACAAATGGTTAGGTTGTTTAACTCGCTTTTTACAATCCTCTCTTTACCTCACCTTTTACTGACCTCTTTGTGGGGAGGGCTTGATCAAATCTATGTATTCATTAACCCTTTATTATTGCACTTCTTACATCTTCATAAAAGTTATTTTTATCTGGTTATTTTTATTTGTTGTAGAACAGCAAGTATAAAATATGCACCTTATTCCCTATGTAAGTGCACTAATATTGATCAGGACGCATAGGCCTTTAGTCAAAAGAAGTACATGAACAGGGTGTCACTTTGATGTAGCAGCGTCGAGTCAATTCATTTCCATGTAAAAATATTGCTGCTGTCATACATTTACAGTGTTGAAAGGGGTAGTGACCAGTGTAATTAAAGGGGTAGTGACCGGTGTAATTAAAGGGGAGATTAATATGCCTGTCTGGGGTGTCCCGGACAATGCGTTCTTTAAAAGACACATCATTTGTTGCTGTACATGTTGCAGTAAATCACGTCATCAGCAAGGTGGCATCCCGCTGCTCCAGTGTTCTGTTCCACACCGCATAAATGTACAGTGTTCGGTAAAAAGTTTAATTATCAATAGAAGGTTGTGTGTGTGTGTGTGTGTGTGTGTGTGTGCGCGTGTGTGCGTGTGTGTGCGCATCAAGCTGGCAAGTACAGAGACTGCATTAAGTACAGAAACTGTACATGAATTACTTCAGCATGGGTTTGAATCTGGCCCACTGCTCGACCAGTAAAAAAACATTCTATCTTTCCAGACTCATTGTCTCAATAAAGTGTATAATACATGCCTGAAAATATGTTTTTGAAATACTGCAAGCTGCGTTATAAGCGGTCTTGTGAAATTATTTATAACAATAATTTAGATACTGTATATGCTGTGCAATGTGCAACTGCAAAGTTATTATTATAGCAATCGGGGTTAACCGCTTTAAGGTGTTTAGTGACCAGAGTGAAGGACTCAACACACAGCAAGCCCAGTCAGACAGTGGCCAGAGAATGAAGATGAGAGAGGAAGAATGAGCTTGATAAGGTGTGAGGGGGAGACCGTATGGCAGAGAGAGGAGGAAGGGTAAAATGAAAAGAAAGAACAGGAAACCGCCAGCAGTGGCATGCACTTCTTGCATTATTATTATTTCTGATGCATTTAATATCCCCGGTTTTATCTTTGAAGACAATCTTTGGGGAATACTGAATGTAAGCATTCTCTTCTGCCTTGCTTTCTGGTATAGACCAAAACGTAACTAATTAGCCTTGTACCTGTAGGCACACTTTCTCATTTGCCTGCTTTTCTTCATCACATTATTAGGGATGGCTTCGCTCTCACTGACGCCCTCTCTCTCGCGCTGCCCTGACGCTTTCTTTCCCATCCTCTGTAGTCTAGTTTTCACACTTTGCCATTGGCACTTTACTTTTTTTTCTTTCTTGGATGTAAATTGGTGCTGAGTGCTTTCTTACTAGCATCCTCCCATCCTATTAGTATGTGTGGCCTGCGGAGGACCCAGGTCTGCACTGCCTGACGTAGAGCAGCATATTGTGTCCCTGTACCCCATTCGGCTGTCTCTATCCAACTCCATGCCTCCGTAAGGATGTCCACAGTACCTTGGTCTTATTAGTTGAAGCAGTTAGAACCTCCTCTACGATTTTGCACCAGTTCAAAGTTACACTGAAATCTCACTGTTATGCTCAAGTTTAGCTTGGGACCTTTTAGAATGTATTTGTGAAATCAATAGGGCCGTCCCTAGTGATTCCCCACCCCCCCGCACACTGTTTCTTTTAACAATTCACCCCCCCCACCCCTTAACACTCCAACCCTCCCTTCTATAAACTTGTCAGAAATTCTTTTAAGAATATCGCAGTGATAACCCGCAGCTATGTAATGCACTCTAAAGAGGCTGTTTTACATTGCCAAAGGGCCCAACGCAAGGTTCTCCCAATCACGTGAACGGATGTTATTCACAACAATATGCTAAGTACTGTCACCTGGGAACGTCTTAAAGGGAAGTCGATTTGTGGATTAAAAAACTTGGAATGTCATTATTTAAAGAATTTCCCTTACATGTTTTTATACTGATGGAAACAGAGGTATTCCAACGATATATTGCACAATCCAGAAGTAAACTGTTCCTTTATTGTGTGCCTTGTTCTAGGGCTGGTACTGTAGGTAAGTCACAAGACAAAATTATTCCTACTGTATGTATACTACTACGCAAAATAACTTTACACTTAACACACTCCATACAGTGTTCACACTTCACACTTAACAAACTCCATATTATGTACACTTTTTACACTTAACACACTTCAAACAGTGTTTACACTATACATTAACACACTACACACAGTTCATTGCAAGCGAATTACCGTACACCTCAGCAAGTCTCTTTTCATTGTAAGAAATATATCGCTTGAAAAGTAAACAGTCCTATATCATGTTTGTCAGAATGATAGGGAGCTTTTAAGATGTACTTGGCTTCAATGACAAAAGCATAGTACATTGCTCTGTAAAGTGCTGGTCAGATTTGTCCTGAGGCATGTCTGTGTGGAAGAGTATTCTGAAATGCCTTATCCATGTACAGAGAGAGAGTTGAGGAGATGAGAGAGCAGAGGAAAACGACAGGAGACAGGTGGAGAGGAAAGGAAAAAAGGAGAAGAGAACAAGATAGGAGGACAGCATTCGCAGCCCATGTGCCATTTATTATGAGTAGCGTCACAGGCAGGGGCGCCACAAGGTATTTTGGGCCTTTATGAAAGTATATATCATATCGGGCCCCACCCAGGGGCGTGGTGGAGGTGGGTAATTGGTGCACTGCATACAGTGGAATTCATTATTTGATGAAAGACTGATATCCTCTTTAAGAAATGTGTTAATGTCCTTTTCAACATTATTGAATAACTTAAAGTAAATATAGATGTATACATCTCTGGATAAAATTAAAAGACCACTGCAAAATCATCAGTCTCTCTGGTTTTACTAAAGATAGGTATGTGTTTGGGTGAAATTAACATTTTGTTTTATTCCATAAACTACTGACAACATTGTTCCCAAATTCCAAATGCAACTATTGTCATTTAGAGCATTTATGTGCAGAAAATGACAACTGGTAAAAAATAACAAAAGGATGCAGTGTTGTCAGACCTCAATAATTCAAAGGAAATACGTTAATTCTTTAAACAATACAGTACTAACTTTGTTCAGAAAGTGTTCAGAAATCAATATTTGGTGTAATATTAATAACTGTATAACAATAATCATTGTCTTTCATGCATCTTTGCATGCTCTCCACCAGTCTTTCACATTGATTTTGGGTGACTTTATGCCACTTGTCACAAGGTGGTGGGGTGTTGGTATGGAGAGAGGAAGACCGAAGGCAGGTGGATGAATGCATGTTTATTCTACATGTTTCCTTCCGACTTGCAGAATACCGGACAGGGAGAAGCACAACTTCAGGCGACTACTGACACTGTGCTCTTACTTGTGACACAGTACCCGAAATAATAGTAAACCTGGCAATATGCAATACTCAGACATGAATGTACTATCTTACACTCGCTGTACGTGGCGAGGACACAATGTAGAGAGTCCTGGGCTGGACTGTACACCACTCCTGGTGCAGAAATTCAAGCAGCTCAGTTTTGTTTTGATAGCTTGTGACCATCAATCTTCCTCTTGATCACATTCAAGAGGTTTTCAATGGCGTTGATTTAAGGAAAAGTTGCAATTTTTTCCAGAGCTCCACATTAACCTTTTCAATTAAATAACTTAACATCATTATCTATATGCTGTATTTGCTAAGCTAACTGTTTAATTTCCACCACTGACGTTCTACACCGACCAAAACTTTTGAAAGACTGTTTAACATTGCTGCCCTCTCTTTTCTCTCTACTGTCTTCCTTTTCTTTCTTTTTGTTTTAGGAAAACAGATTTTTCTTTAGTAAGCTGAGACAGCATTGATGCTCCACACTTGCAATTCACTGCTAGCAAGTATGGTTTGCCCCTGGTTTAAGAACAGGACCAAAGCATTTCATGTGTAGGCATGGGGGGGGGGTATACAGAGGCTCTGGAAGTTTAAATAAGAAAACAAAATAGGAAAGGTGGATAGGTTTATAATATAATGTTGAAATATTTTTACCTAATGTTCTAATAATTTTTTGTGGCCCCTGTCAGTCACTGGTCCTTAGAATTGTCCTAATTTTTTCCGGCCATACGGCGCCCCTGGTCACAAGACAGAAGCAGGCTTTAATAGCATTGTAAAACATTTTGACAGTGTCTCTGAAGGGCTTTATGATCCCTGACTATAACACCATGCAGATGGTTGCAGATGATCAGTAGTGTGAAAGGAATACAAATATGATTACTGCAGTAAGTCTTATGCAAAAGTGTTTATGACAAGAATAAACAATGATTAAATTGTGGCTTTAGTGATTCACCAGCCCTAAATCACATTAAATACGTTCTGAGGGAACTATTTTGTAAAACCGAAATATGTCAAATATGAACGTATGAGAGGGTCAATTACGTTTGTAGGGAACTAAATTGAACACTCGAATAACGTTCAATATGAACATTAGAAGATCATGACGTAGCATGTAAATAGCATAGTTTTTGCTAGGGGGGAGGTCGGGGATGGTGGATGGGCGTATAAATCCGCGACTTGCATGCCAGTGTTCGCGAGTTCAAATCCAGACCGGCAGTTTGTGTGTTTTGTTCTACAGTGCTTGCGTCATGCAGACACGCAATTGTTGGTTTTTGTAATGTTAACCCTAACCTTAATTCTAACCTTAACCTCAGTAACGTCATATCTAACCTTAACCGTTAGTAACCTCATGCCTAACCTTAACCGTTAGTATCCTCCTACCTAACCTTAACTGTGAATGTTGCAATATAATTTCG